>CABPRJ010002390.1:694594-953628 GCA_902439185.1 Cinara cedri
CCGGGTTTTTCCTTTTTTTTTTTTTTTTTTTTTTTCGTGACGCGAGATTCGTTTTGAGAGTATTGAAACTGTCGAAAAGAAAAGAAAAAAAAAAACGAATAAAACAACAGTCAGTTTCGATCAGTCCGCGACCTCTAGAAATCTGATCCGAACATTCGACAAAAACAGTTTTTTTTTTTTTTTTACGCATAAAATCGCAGTCGGACCCAATCGAGCTATTTGAACACAAATTTCTAAGACAATTTGCAGTGAGACGATAATAGAAGAATTCGGTTGCCAAGAAACAGTTCACTAACTACGTGGATTTACCGTTCTTCGTCTTAATACGTACTTGCCGCGTTATTGCATAATACATGAATAACATTTGACCTGAACACCGAGCGAATCGTCGCAGTCGCTGCATTTTAAAATCGATGTCCGAGGCGTTTTATAGCGGTTTTCGCTGCATTCTACCGGCGCGACGGCAGAACAAAATTACGACAATACGGAATCGTTGGGTTAATACGGATATAACCTGCAGATTTTCGACATTTCTGCAGTCGCCGCGCAAATGCCGTTGGCGGGACGCGGTATTGATCGCATGTAACGCGCGTATCCGAACTGGTTCCCGTTTGAAAAAAATGTATTTTATGAAACGTGAGCCGAATCGGTTTAAATTTTTGATGCATCCGCTACCGGTCGAACTGGTTCGCACTGTTCGCAGTAATGGTAGACGAACACGCGCAATTCCCCTCCCGTTCTTATACCGCACGCTTAGGACTGCTATCGACTTGGGACCAACTTGGATTTTCTACTAGAAACATTTCTGTATTTTATATTCGGTATATTATATACCTAGCCATATGATAGATACGGTGTATCCAGATGGATTGACGTTATCGTAATCGATTGCGGTATGTTATATACCAAACCCGCGCCGATATAACATTGCATTATTGCCTTGGCAACCGCAACATGCTACCCGCCGTAGCATGGACAGAAGTCGAATAAAAGTCTAAAAACGCACCGCGCCCATCGGTACGCGCCTGTATGTTTATTGCGTTTATCGTGTAAATTTCAAACGGGAACCGATTCGGCTCACCCCCGCGGCTCCATGAATAGTACACATTTAACGAACGGGAACCGATTCGGCGTGCGACGGGGTATGAGCTCGGGAACCGAATTTCGGATACGCGCGACACAACACGCGGCGGTCTTGACGGGGCCGAGAAAACGCCGCCAAGGGGGCGCGCGCTCGTTTCGTTAAAAAAGAAACCGATAGGGCGGTGGGAAGGGGGGTTTGGGGGGGAGGGGGTACGGTAATATACGTTCTCCGGGAGAAATAATTATTCGCTCGCGTATCCCGCACAATGACTGTACGGTATTTGTACACGACCGCGGGCACGATAATATTATACAATAATAATAACGAATATATAATACTGTGTGGAGTGCGAGACCCGTCGAACAATACACGCCGTGTGGAGGGAGGGGGGGGGGCTATTATAGTTTAATTATCGTCGACGGGGTGTTCCTTACTCGCCGCGAGCATTGCGGCGTCGTGTACCCGCCGCCGCGGTCTCGAGTGGTCTCTTCTGGTGTCGCCGCCCAGAGGGTTTCGCGCGCGACATAAATCCTCCGTGTAATCCTCGCGGGCGTCGCGGTTAAGACCCGGGGCGCCCCCTTCCCCCCGCCCCCCCCGGCCGTCCGTCCGTCTTCAATCGCGACCCGTAACACCGTCGACGACCCTTCCGCCGTCGCGACCAACCGGTTCCCGGCCCGTAGCGCGCCCGGAACGTTTTGTTTTTTCGAATTAAAACGATTAAAACGAAACGTGAAAAAAAACCCACTCTGCTAATATTCTCATCCGCCGTCCGCGATTGTTCTCCCCGTCGGGTGCGCGTAACAATGTCACACTCGCGCGCGCATTGTAATAACGCTCGCGACGCGCACGCCGCGGCCGACCGGTTTTTGCCGCGGACCGCGGTCCGCGGCGGCGACGACCGGCGTCGGGTACCCCGGGGGACGCGCCGTACGTACGCCGCCGCGCGCCCCCTGCCCGACGAGATGCCGTCGGCGCACGGCACGGTCGCGCACACACGGGCATATCATTACCGTTGTGCACAACGAAACGGGCCGCGTCTTTTGTTCGACGCCGAATTCGGTTGGAAACGATTTCGGTAAGGGCGGGGAGCGGCGAGGGGGCGAGGGGTGGGGAGGGGAGGGGGAGAGACGAAGAGGAAAAGACCGCTCCGGTTTCGCGCGCGGAAACGATGTGTGAACGATTTGATTTTTTTTTTTCTCTGTCGGCCCGCTCGGCTCCTCTCGAGTCGGACGGGCCAATGAATTATCGCCGTGCACAATGCGCGCGACTCGCCGGCCGTCGTTGATTGTTATTAATTGCGAAATATTATAACGTCATTAGAGCAGCGAGTTTAACCCGTGTTCGTACGGTACGCATTATTGTAGCGCGTGTGATTTATACGACGCGATCAATTATTAAATTATTCACGTGCGGGTACACCTACCTACCTACACAAGACGCGTACGAATCGTTATTGTATTTGTACGCGGCGTGCATTGCGCTGTTTTTGTTGTACGATGTTGTTGTCCGGTTAAAAACGCTTGAAAAAAAACAACAAACCCGTATGTACACCGCCGAAACACTCGTGACGCGAGTTCGGCAACGATATCGATAACGCGGGGAAAAAAAAATAAATAACGTAGGCGCACTGGGAATGCGTCACGCCAATAAAATATTTTCGTTTTCCCGGTCGGCTGCAAGAACGCAATAATAAAGTGTTGCGCGGTGATGATGTGATACACAATGTCATAGCCGTATAGAAGTGTCCGGGAAAAAAGATTCGGCTGTGCAGTGCGACAGCACCGGCATTGCCGTTCGGGACCTTGGAGTCTCTATTACATATTGCACGCATTAAATACTGCGCACCTACATAATTTGTTATAAATCGTGTGAATTAGATGCGATCGTACGGCCCCGTGTAATCTACGTGATTCGTTGTTCGATTTTTTTTATTTTTTTTTTCTATTGCGCCCTTCCGCGCTTCGCAAAATAATGCGCGCGGCGATATCGTAGGATTTAAAGGCGGTTTGACGCGTTCGACAAGGCACGAAACGTTTTAACGTCTACGACGATTGCTGCAGTACACGGTACGTACACAAGCACAACAATACCGATTACTCTTGTACCTACGAGGAGTGTATCTAGAGGTGTGCTCGCGGCGAAAAAACGGCTTGTGATGCGTACGCCCGCAAACCTGGTGAGTTGGGTATTAGATCCGCGCAGTTGAAACGATAAAATATACAACAGCGACAAACGGCCGAGCTTCTGGCGCGACCGGTTTCATAATATTGTACGGCATTTTCTACATCGTAACCATAAAACATCATCCATTACCACTCGTCAACACCCAAAATTGGCGAAATTCCTCTTTCGCCGAGTGTGAAAATCCGGCGTATTCAAGCTGCGATGCCCGGCCAATACGGGGCGTCCGATATTTTAGTCGATTACAGACTCAAACGTAACCTAACCGTTCGGTTTCTGTCAAACCACGGATAGCGGACGGTTCGTCAGCAACCACTGAATGTCTAAATCCGCTTATCGATATTGCCAAAATTCTCGCCGTCAAAGAAAAATTCAACAAATATTAACCAAAACCAATCAGACATAAAGCGTCGATACAAAACGCGTCCCTAGAAAATCTCCTGAACAAACAGAACCGCTTCTAGATTCAGAATCAGACCGGTAAAATGTTAAACAAATGTTTTCTCGAATTGACGAGAGAAAAATTACGTACTCGGTTCTTTCGGTGTGTGCCTACCATTATCTCACATATTATTAAACACCGAACTCTTGCGTCTGTCTGTATGTAACGGTTTTTTTTTTTCGAACGTAAACTGTGATGTTTAGGTTAAAATTTGAGTTTAATCGAAAATCAAAAAATTTAGAGAGGAGAATATTTCCGAGGGTTTTACGTAGCTTTTTTTTTTTTAAGGTTTTGCGTTTTTCAATTTTGTTATTTTCGATTAAACTCCAGTTTCATTCTGAACGCCACGGTTTATGTTCTAAGTAACGTGGTTCCGCTACAACGTTCATTAGTGAGACGGAAACAAAGACGTCCACTTGACCGAAACTTATAAACGTACTACTTATACGTCGCACATATTCATAGTTTATTCTTTGTAATGATATTTGCGACTGCGATACGACTTTCGTCATAGTGGACTTATACCGAAATTGACGAACAATAAATTACTGTCGGCTGATCGTTTTAAATCGTACAACGTTATTTATAATATTCAGTCGCGCGGTGATTTTGTGCGCGTGACCGCGTATAATAAACTTCGGTGTTTTGACAAAAGTTTGGTTTCTCGCGAAAATTCGTATGCTACGCGAAAAGACGTTTTCGCCGTAACGATTTTCGCACCGTCCGGATTCGGACACGAGCCATTCGAAACATTTCAAACGACCGTTACACCGGAATTGAGTGTGCCGCGGAGTTCGGCGTTACACGCGCGCATCCCACACGCAAAGGCGCGCCGCGTGCTACACGTTCCGATAAATCCCGTCGAAACGCGTGCCCGTACGGTTCCGAAAAAAAAAAAAAAACGTACACACGCGTGCCCGTGCTCGGAGTCCGGGTGATGATCGGCTGCGGCGATGATCCGACTGCCGCGGCGCGATCGGCATGACGTGGCACGTCCCCGGAATGCGTGTTTACATTTATCGCGGTTCCGTTTCAGCGCCGTTTCCGGGGGCGCGCTGTTCGAACGCCGCGGCGCCACCGCCCCCCCCCCCCCCCCACCCCCGAACGGACGCGCCGCGCCGAAACGTCCGGGCCGGCCGACGCGGCGAAATCTGTTTGAACTGCGCGCGCGTCTATGGGATTTTCCGCGCACGGGTCGCGGTTCGAAAACCAAAAGTCGGCGGATCGGTTCGCCGGGCGTTCTGCAAAACGGATTCCGCGAAATACGCGGCAATACCGTCCGGGATAACGATCGCCTCACGTCTTGCGTTACGTCGATCGCCCCCGTAAACCGGTATCGCAATGATATTCCGCACATTACGCGCGTACCGTGTACGCGTTGCGCAACGGATACCCGCACACATTACGAGTGCGCACGGGACTGTTTTATTGCAACGTCAGCGAATATAAAATTATTTATGTGAAAACCGTACGCGGTGCACGCGCGCGGTACACAATAATCGTAATGTACGCAGTAACTAATCATTTTTCGGTCCTTTATATTTTTCGACGTTTTTTTTTTTTTTTTTCCGTTTTCGTTTTCGTTTTATTGCTTCTCTCCCCCCCCCCCCCCCCCCGGTATATTTGTTCTAGTTTCGACAAACGAACAGTCGTCTGCGGCGCGCGTGTCGATATTATTGCTGTGCCGTTTTATTCGTCGTCGCCGTCGTTTGTATCATACTGCGCACGTAAAACAAACGCTCTGTTTATCGGACCGCAATAAAACCCATTAGAAAACTATCCGGGGGACGCGAAATAACCCGCATACTTGCGCGTTATGGGGAAGAAAACAAAACAAAAAATAAATAAAAAAAAAATACGCCTTCCGACCGTGACGACGACGACGAACGCGATGACCGTTTTTCTCCGGTATAAATAACGGTCGAAAGTGTACGGTACACGCACGCCCATCTAAGACGCGGACCTCGTATGGATTTCGAATTTCCGCCGCGCCGTTATTGCGGTCGGTGCCGTAAAAATCGGATTCCCCCCTCCGCCCCGCCCCCCTCCCGCGACCCCCGGAATCGGAAAACCCGGATCGAAGCGAAACGCGTATATTTCGTCTTTGGCGTTCCGCCGTTTTACATTACGCGCTATAAATTGCCGTATGATTCCCGAGTCCGCGCGGTCCGGCCGTCGCCCGCCGCTGCACGGTCACCGCCGTGAACTGTCCGCCGCGCATACGGCGGCGGTCGTACTGTCGCGGACCCGACGACGACAGTCGACAGTCGGTACCGCCGGACGGTGAATCCGCGATGGCGACAGTGCCTGTTATGCGCCATGCGCATTACGTTTTTCGCCGGAGCGTTGCGCTCCCGCCGACGTCACTAATCGCTCAACACGCTCGAGGGGACGTTACGTCCGCGCGCGATGCATTTTTAGACGCGGACCGTTTTTTCGGACATCTATTCGCTGTTAGTTTTTTGGTATAAGAGTGAAATCGGCGATTTACCGAGCGTGCTTAAAGACGGTAACGCCATCCGTGCCGCGTCGTCGGTTATGTTTTCGTAATTTTAATTTTCAACCGAGATATGAGCGTGTGGCACATCACGATTCTATCGATTTGATTGCGTCTCGTTTAAAAGTTTAAATTAGGAAGGAAAAAAAAACGGCTACACGGATAATTTTCTTATTGTTTTTAAATATCTGCTATTTACCTTTTCGTCCATCAGACTCTGTTAAAACGTAGTGTTAACATCTTGATTTGCATGTACATAGAGTACGTATAGCTAAACCGTTTTAACGATCTTGCCCGGTAGTACATCTGATATAGGTTTCTATACGTTAAAACACGGAAATAAAGTCTTCGATTTGTATTTGTAGATAATGTTAAAAGTAAATTTGAAATTTGTGTACACGGGGGAAATCTAATCTGTATATTGTTGGATAAAAAAAAAAAAGGTATTCAACGAGTGAGTAAGTATTTTTTTTATTTTTTTTCTATACTTTATGTTTTAAAAATTCGATTCAGTCTGACTGATTATAATTTTTTTTTTAGAAATTATAGGGTAGCACAGCTATTCATTTTCAATCAAAATAAAATGTTGTTCACTACCCCGTAATGACGCCAGTTCTAGTTATAATGTAGTCTTACATAAATAGTTTGCCAGTCTTGCATTAGAAATTCAGAAATCATCTTTTATTATGTCCATGGTCGTCTTCGGTCGCTTTTGCCTCTATTCCCCCTTTTATTATAATATTACGTAATAATCCATCTGCGTATCCAATCATATTCTATCTTCAAACTAGTACTGACTACTGAGTGTTTTTCTGCGGGTATAATTTGTTTTACTTAGTATGCTGTCGTTAATTCGTCGTTCTATTCAACTAACTCGCATCATTCTTCTCTAACACCACGTCTCAAGAAGATTTTATTCCAATTTGTTCAACACACAAATGTCACACGCAAGACCACCAGACATGTAATTAAATAACACGCGTTTTCACTCCTATACTCAAATTACTACTGTCATTCTACAGACTACTTAACACATCATCCCCTTATAAAATTAAATTGCCGCGAAATTTTTATATATCGGTCGCAATGGCGTAGCCAAGAATTTTTATTTTGTGGGGGGGGGGGAGGTGGCTAAATTTATTTTACAACAATTATTCACAGAAATTATTTTGACAATGAAAATCGTAAATATAAAAAAAACTTTTGAAATTAAATTTTAAAGTATTTCGTCAGGTAATTTATCGATTTTTTGAAAAAAAATATAAATTTACAAGAGACTATCGTGTCATTTTTGTACAGATAATATTGTGTGTCTTTTATTTAAAATCTCGTGTGTTATTATTTCGTCACGAGTTTTTCCGAAATCACTATCCTATATTGACGGACAAAACGGAGGAGGGGGGAGGGGTGCTCGATCAAAATTATCCGACTATTTTCCGCGTCTGTTAAATAAGGACCACCCCAATACGTGCACAACCACGATCCGTGGGAGGAGTTATAAGTCCCGGAGCCCCCCTCGGATACGCCACAATGACCGGCAATGTTAGTTTCCCGTCGAGTTAATGAATAAACGCATACGTTATTATGAATAATCGGCTAGAGTTACGGAGACATTCACCTGGGGTATGTTTAATTTTGAATAAATACATTGTCCTCCTTCTTTCGCAATCGAGTGAAAATACTCAATAAAACCGAATCGTAATAATGTTTATTATGTCCGTAACACATTATAAACACGCACATTGTAAAGCGAAAATCAAATATGTGACGTAGACGCGTGCAATACGTTATTGTAACACATTAAAATGTCCGACGTAAACGAAACGTTGTACACTTGCACGGGACATAAAAGTATGCGCGTATGTCACACGCGTATTGTGAACATTACTGCAACGATCGAAATTTGTTTTTTTTTTTTTTTTCGTGTGTAAACGTTCCACTGCAGAAGTCCGGGAGTCGTTTGTTTTCACGCATAACGTCGCGTTAGTCACAGATTAAAATTAATAATAATATTATTCGCAGAATGCGATGGAATCGAACGTTTTACCAATCGGTTTTTACGCAACAAAAAACGTTTCTTGTTCTCACGTACACGTATACCGTGGCTATTATTAATTGCGCTTTTTATTCATTATTTTTTAGCACTCAGATATAAACAACAACACTTACACACACACACACACACACACACACACACACACACACACACACATATATATATATATATACATACAGACGCCTAATAAATTATATTTTCAACGAACGAACAATTTCCTCGGTTATTAAACATTTTAAATGTATAAATTTACAGACGATATTTTTTTCTAGCGTTTCAACTCAAGGGTGTTTGTATAATAATTAACAATATATTGTATACATATATATTTACTATACAAAACATACGATGTTTAGTCGATATTACGATGGACAGCGATTGATACCGATTTAACTGAAATTGTACAATATACTAATCTCAATTATGCACGCGTATTATAGGCACTGCTGCACTGTAATCTTATCATCGCATTTTCGTATACATTATAATTACACCACTTTTACGCATAATCAAAGCTGTCCTATTTATGTTTCAAGTAGGTAGCGTGTGACACAGACGACCAGAAAACACATTTGCGCGGACACGACCTATTATCGAAACCTGCGAGTCCGACCGGTTTGGAAAACCGAGAAATTTAATATGTTTTAATGGATTTCGTTTACTCGTTTTAATAATTAGTGATTTAAGTTATTATAATTACATATGTAAATATTATGCAGAACATATTGGATGGAATTCGAAATAGTTAGATTACAATTTTTACCATCTTGGCAGGGAAATAATGGAGGATAGTAAAGAATCGAGTTGGCGTAATAACAATAGGATTGCGCATGGAAAAAGAGCTTTTCCAAAAAAAAAAAAAAATCACTTGCTGTTCAACAATAGGAAAAACGTTTTTTTTGAAAATATACGTACAGAGTATAACGTTATAGGGGTGGAAACCTGAACATTAAGCACAATCGAAAAAGGAAAGCTATAGGAGCGTTTAAAATTTAGTGGTTACCGTAAGATGCTGAAGATTTCGCGGTGTGACGGACGAGTATTGAATGAAGGTATTTTGAGGGAAATTAAAGAAAAGAGACACACGTGGCAAATAATGAAAAGTAGAAGGGATACTAGAAAGTCGCTATAGTGGCATAGCTGCCATGATAATGGTTTGTTGAAATCCATTATTGAAGGCTACAAAAGAAGATACAAAATTAGACAAGGAAGAAGACTACGTGAGAATGTTATACACCGAATATTCCTAAGAACGAGGGAATGGAACGTTATCGATAGTTGACCGGTTTGAGTTTTGACATGCACCTGCAGCCAACCAATCGAATGATTGAAGACCCGTAGAAAAATAAGTCGTACGATTGTGTTAAAATTAAAAAACAAACGATTAAAAACAAATTCTTTTTCGAAAAAATTGCTATTACAGTAAAAGAACGTTCGTTACAAACATTATTTACACCGGGACAGAATAACAACGGGCTCGGTGATTATTACGCTTAAAAGTTGTCGTTTCGCAATAATAATTATGTATACGATTCAAATTGTTGGCAATTATTCCGTTGGTCGTTGGCGCGCGAGTGTTTTACGCGCACGCGATAGTTTTCTTATATCGTTATATTATCGCAAATGTTTTATTCCGGGGATCGAAACGAGAAGGGGGGGGGGGTAAACAACAAAAAAAAAAAAAAAAAAAGTCGCTCGGAGGGTCTATTTTTTCGACAGATTTATTTCGTCTTAAATCCAATACGCCTGCGAGTTTGGAAACGGCGGCGCGGCGCCGGGCATTGAAATGTATTTCGCCGAGCCCGCGAGCCGTGTACATTCTCGGGCGGCGTCGGCGGGACGGCAGGCACCGGAGAAGAAAACACGCAATCGGCCCAGTCGTATTGTTTCGCGCGATACGCAGATTCCGGTCGAAACCTATTGATTGGGGTTGTTGTTTTTTTTTTTTTTTTGGCGGCCCGGAATGCACCTGAATATATGAACCAATGTAATATTATCGTTATTGTTATTGTTATCATCTTTCGACGATTTATACCCGTGACCAACCCGTTGATAGCGGAAAACGATTCGGACCGAAGTTCGGTTATACGTGTTTTGAAAGGCCGCGAGGTTTGCGATTTTCGTCAAAATTCGGTATGTTATAACTTCCGAGAAAAAAAGATACGAATCATATTAGAAACCTAAAGCGGATTCTCCCCCCTCCCCATCCCCGCCGCCGCGGTCCGAATCTAATATGACGATTCGACGTGGTAACGGGCGGCGACCGGACGTTAACAAACTGACCGGGGACTAATTCCTGAAACGCGACCGTACGCGCGGACAACAGAGCTAATCCGCGCGGGCGGTTGACGCGTCTTTCGAAACTCAAAACGTCCGGAATGCGACACCGGGACCCGGGCAGCGTGCCCATTGCCCTAACCGTGTACACTCGTCGCCGTCAGTGTGTATATAAAAAATACATATGTACGCGTATAATAGTACGAGACTCCCGTGTACAGTACGCATAGCGACGGAGACGGGGAGGGGGGGAGGGGGGAGGGGGAGGGAAATAATGCAGCAGCCGTGACGCGAAAACAATAATCGGGAATAAATAAAACGATAAAACGACGTGTTCGGGCGTTCGCGATAAATCGACCGGACGGCGAGGACGCGAACCGTTTCGATGTCATAATACGCGATAAACAACGACGGTACGGTAACGGTTTTTGGTTTTTTTTTTTTGTTTTTTTCTCGTATCCCCGCCAGTAATCATAACGACAGTTCGTTAAATCCGCGGCGGTTTTATAGATTCTCGGGACGTGAGATCTACGGGTTTCGCTATGATTTACACGCGACGGGACGACTGCCGCGGGTTGGTTATAGCCCCGGCAATTGCCGAATTGGTTCCCGCGTGTCGTCTACAGGCCACAGCAGCCGGTGACACACGAAAATAGCTATCGGTGCTGATGAGCTTTCACAATGACATAACAATACTAGCCGTGTTGAATCAACTTTGTGACAAACTGGTTGCCTTTAAAATATCACTCCGACATTCGACTTTCGCGTTGTCCGGAGAAGGTTTATAGCTGTTGACATCCACCCCCTATTGAATACCGTCCCCTAAAATTCAGATTATAGGTTATTTTAGTTTAGAAATTTAATTATCTTTGTTGAATTATAGGTTTCCGTGGTAACACCACGGAAGACGAGAAAATAAAATCCATGTACTGGGTGGATATCTATGGAAAAATTAGTTAATTCATTTCTTAGTGCACAGTCCATTCATTCTGAACGTTTATCGGTGGCGATAAATAATAATATATTTTCGTTTATTGTATGGTTGCTATTGGTCGCAGATTAAAATAACAATAATATATCGGTTGCTATTGGTTTCTCGGGCATGTTTGTTGATTTGTAATTTTTTTTTCTTTTTCAGTAATATACTTAGTAAATAATTTAATGATATCTGAGATTTTAACTCGATACCGTTGCACTAATATTATAAACGTTGTCTTCATATACTATATGGACAAAAATTTAAAAGGTTGGTCAAAACGTATCTATGGTATCTATGGTAATTAATAACGGCACAAGATTGCAAATAAAATCTTTAAAAAACTGTCTGCTTAAATGTATGATTCTTACTGGCTATGGAGCTGGAGAAACGGTCTTAGCAACGATACCAACCAATATACCATTGCAGTTTAAACGGCTACAATTTCCCGTGAAACTATGTTTTTAGGCAAATAGTAATTTAAAATTTAAAAATACGTGTCATAACAGAATACTTTTAGTCCGCCGAAGGTAGACCGCCCACTTTCCATCGATTTGTTTTTATTCATTACTGACACGGTCAAAACCAAAAAAAAATACGGGTACAAAAAAAATAATTACAATTGGCACCGACAAGGCCGGGCAGGACAGCTACATTCTATATTTATATTACTGTACTACGTGTTGTAATACGAAAACTTTCCAAAACAATATCCTAGCATCATAATAATTAGGAACCAATTCGAACGATTAGTAATTTTTATTGGAAACCAATTCGTACAATTTATTTAACGCCGAAAATGTATTACACACATGGTGACAAGCCACCTTTTTTTTTTTTTTTTATTTTGCATTTTGGCTCTAGTTTTATCAATTTTATGGAAATTCTCATTAATATTCGAGCCAATTAGAAAAAAACAAATTCTTTAGGTTAAAAACGATTAATTAATTAAAAATAAGGTTGTCGTCGGCAAACCGTTTTTATTTATTTTTTGTTATTGTATGGGTTTTTATTATTTTATTCTTTTAATGTTTTTTTAAACGACCCGTCGTCGTCGAGATAACGCACATTGTTGAAAAAAGCGATATATACCGTTGACCGAGCTCCGTTCAGAATCGTTTTTCGTTGGCAATGATTAATCGTCGCGTACAGATACAATTTAAATTTCCCTCGATATCCTACCATCCTATACGACAATGGGGCCGTGTTGCGAAATCTGTGCGCCGGTATTTTTTTCTCTAACCGTCTGCGTCGCCGTCGCCGGAAAACGCGTCCGGGGGTTCCCCCTAACCCCGCTCCCCATCCAGCCACGGATTATTTTTCGGATTTCGGTGACTGTTCGCGCGTTGTATTCGTTACAAGTGGCGATACGAACGCGGTCGTTGAGAATCGGTCGAATTGCGCGGGCGATCAATACGAACATAATAATTGAATATCATTTAGCGCTATCGTTTACCGCACCGACACATCGGATCGCGTCGGGAACATCGGGAAATATCGGCGGGCGGGTACCGGCCGGGCATGTCGCGCCGGGCGGCATTCGGATCGTTCCGAGTCCGGTCGGCCGTCACTGCGTACGCGCGGATCACGCGCCGCGCGTAACGCCGTCGCCGTTCCGCTGATCGCGCGTTCTTGCGAAATCGGTTTCCGTGGCGTAACACGCACGCACACGGCACACATCCATAACGCATAAATCTACAAATTAGTTTTCCACGACCCGACCGGTGCCCTCTGCGCGCGGGCGCACACACGCATAACGGGCGATACAATAAAAGTGACAAATTTATGAGCCGCTGGAGCGTCGCGGACCCCTTTCCGGGGCGGCGGCGACGGCGGCGGGCATTGGGATACGGAACGATCGCCGCTGCCGCCGCGCCGACGAGAAACCCGTGCAAAACTCTCCTGCGCGGCACCGCCGGCGCGTCCGCACCGGCCGAAACTTCTTCCATTGTTGGCCGCGAATCCCCGGGTCCCCGGTTCTCCCGCGATCCACGGCCGCCGGGCCCATAAATCACGCATCTTTTTATCTCTGCGCGCCGTCTTTCTCGCACCCTACTCGCGCCGCGCGAACCCCCGGGGCCGCCGCCGCCGCGGTCCCCTCTCCCCCCGAGAGAGCCGCACGCACACACGACGCAATTTTTTGGTAATTATCATATTGGATTGGCCGGCATTCACCGCGCGCTATACATGTAACTGCTGCAGCACGGCACACACAACGACGACGACGGTATACGTATTATTATTATTGTTACACACACGCGCGCTCGCGTATATAATAACAATAATATATACGGCGGCAGCGGCGGCGGCGGCGGCGGCGGCGGCGGCGGTAGCGGTTTGCCCTCGTAATTCATAAATTTACGACCCGAAGCGTCATACGCTGCCAACCTCGCGATTTATGCGTCCGCGCGCCGCGACGACGACCCGTTTCTTCCCATCGTCGCCGCCGTCAGGCTCTTCTTCCTCTGTCCCGTCCCTCGCGCGCCGCCGGTTTAATGGCGTTCGTCGTTGCGCACTCTCCGGCGCGTCCGCGTCTGTCCGCGTCCGTACAACGCACAATAATAATAAACCAGTGCGATAATACGCGCGCACAACAATCTCCGGTTGATTGTTATTATGATTATTGCTGTGCTGCGGATTGTATAGACGCGGCCGCCGTCACCCGACCGACGCACGCCGCGTCGCAGTGTCTCAAAAACGACACGCGAAACCACGCCGCCGCGACGTTATCGCGGGCGAACCGTACCGCGGGCCGTTCGCAACAGAGAAAAATGAAAAAGAGAGTCGTAAAACGGGCGAAAAAAAAAAAAAAAAACACCGTGTATTGTACGCGCGTATAATATAATGCCTATTATGTTACACAGAGTAGCGCGACAACTATAATAATATTTTACTACGCGTTCGCCGCGCATAACAATAAATATTACGATAATATATCGTGTGCCGCGGCGAACGTTGGGAAACCGAGCCCGTATACGCCAGAAAACTTCGCACGAAACGGTCTCGGAGTCGACCCGTTATCCCGAATAACACCGCGGAATAAATGAAAAAAAAAACAAACAAACGTCAAATGCCTGCAATCGGGACTTTAGGCGTTTACAATCCATAAAAAAGCGCTTAAAAACGTCAAAAGATCTCTGAAATTTTGTGTTTTTTTTTTTTTTTTAAATCAAAAATAACAGAGGATTCAGAGGAGTTTAAAATTCTCACTTCCTCCCCCCCCCCCCGTTTCCTTTCACAACGGCTCTAACCGTAAAACGCAATTTTCGAACGCTAAAAAAAAAAATGTTCAACACGATTTTGTTTTATAACGCTTACAATTTTATTTAAAAACTTGTGTTTCAAAGCATAACACCAATATTTGTTTTTATAAGTGCGTTTTTAAGGCTTTTTTGTGGATTTAAAATGCAAAAGTCCCGAGTCCTACCTATAATTATACGCACAAAGCTATTTTAAATAGCTTGAAAAATCATTCGTATATTTTGACGATTTCACCGCGTCTAGAAAAGGTCATTATTAGTGTTTTGTGGGAATCGCAGGTCTCTGTGATTATATTTAACCGAATTACTATAGAAATGAACAAATCGAAAATAACGAAACCGTTAATGCCCATAAACTTCCCCGTTTTTTCACCGACTATTAAGTAGACGAAAACAAACCTGATCGAGCGCTGCCTACACCAAATTTTCTTCCACGACAGATGCTTGTCTTGAAATTTGGAACGACATTTCTGGTAGAAAAAAAAAATCGAAAATAATAAAACTTTTACTGTTGTAAATTTGTAAAATAATACTATTTCTAGCCCGACTGCATTCAGTGTCGGATTGAGCTCAATCATAGCCATAGGCACAAATTTATCGATCGCCCATTGGAGAAACAACTAAATGATACAGCTATATCATAACACTGTTCATAACCAACACTTCAGCTATATAAAATTATCTAACAACTTATATGTGATGTAAATTTTAAAATTCAAAATTATTATATGTTACTTAGTCCATTTTGATGAGCTTAATTTCGGAATGCTACTGCGTATCACTAGAAATAAAATATCTCCTGTCATTGCCTAGCCCTAGGCACGTGCTTACCTCCGTGCCTAGCTACAGCATAAACGTGGTGCCATTGTACGAATTTTGCATCGCCCAATCGATGAATTCATTTATTAATTATTATTATCAATTTAAAAAAACAATTCAATAGAGACCTCGTTTAATGAGACTTACTGTAGAGTAATAAATACACTTTATTATAGTATAGTTTGCTTTGATAAAATATGTTTGTTTTCCGCGTAAACAAAACCGAAAATCGATTTAACAATATTAATGCGATATTATAATAACGTATAGAGGCTCGTATATGCGGCTTTTATTATTATTATTTTGTTTTTTTTTTTTTATATGCGTTTTTCAGGGGTATTTTTAGTCGTGAAGACTATTAATATATTACGTATTATGTGTAACGTAAAAAGTAATAAATAGTGTACATTTGAGTAATTAAAATACGAAGGAATACACTTATATATTATACACATAACCTCGTGATAAACAGAATGACCAACCCTAAAAATGTCATTCGTTGAATCACCGTATTAACCGGAGATTTATACATAATACGCGCGTGTATATAAAATAATTTTATTGCACATTCTGAGAGTAATAAATAAAATATCGCACGCGTGTTTTCTGTATACAGGGTGTAACACGAAGATATCACACCTGAAATAACTCTTGTTCCGTACGAACTTTGTTGAGTATTATTTTCCTTGGAATAATTTCCGGAGCCCCGCCATTTGATTGCGAAAAGTAAAAAATAAAAAATTATCGTTTTAAAAAGTCCAAGAGTGCTATTTTATAAGTAATATATATTTCGAAAGAAAAGTTCACAAATAATTAATCTTCTACGATTATATTTAAGTTTACGAGAACTTAATTTGTTTTCATTGCCACTGCTAAACAACATCAACCGATTCGCCGATTTTTTAATGAAAAATAATCTTTGTTAACTTCAAAAATCCGTAGAAACTTCATCACGATTTGTCATGAAAAGTAAATATTTTTACCGCCAAAATTGTATTTTAAAATTTATTTGTTACCTATCTCGAATTTTGTAGAAACAGTTTTTTTTTCTTTAGTTTAAAAAATAATATATATTATGATATAAAATTAGAATAATCGTAGCGCAAATAGCTCTAGTAATTATTACAAAAAAAAATTTAAAACAGAAGATCTTCGAGTTACACCCTGTATACAAAACCCCAATCGAAATGTTATAATAAAGTATTGATTTATCGCCATTAATGTTATTATAATAAAGTACTTATACGGGCTATTATAAATTTATTTATAATATGCGCGCGTTTTCGTCCTCTACTAAAAATAATGTTACGTTTTATTAAGCATATACAAATATTATTCGTAAATGCAAAAAAAAAAGAAACATTATCGTTTAATATGAGAGTATACGCGACATGGATTTTGAAGTATATTCAAACATAAGACATAGAGGGGGATTTAGTTTCTATCTGTATGCATCGATTAATCATTGCCAGCGAAAAACGATTCTGAGCGGAGTTCAGTTGATAGTGATGCTTTGTCAACAATATACATGTTATAGTAAAATAATTAAGTAGGCTCTATATATTTTCTTTAGTAATATTTGTCTAACGTTGTACCGATTTCCCCGGTTTTCCTAAGTTTCACTCGGGTTCCTTATGTTTTTCCCAGTTTTTCCTGAAATTTCCTTTCAGAAACATTGCTGTCGTTATAAGTTGGTGCGAAAAAGCTGGTAGAAATGTTGTCCACAGAAAAAAAAAAAAAAAACAAACGAACATCTTTGTAAAACCATAAGCTTCTTCGCTCCACTCAGAATCTGAATTCGTTGTAAAACCAATAAACATTCACCGCTTCGCTCAGAATCTAAAATCCGAATGGGCACGAAAAATGCGAATGCATACGGCGGCGGCGTTCCGTAGGACGTTTTAATATTATGACGGGGATAGAAATCTGGTTTTTATTATTGCGTCGCTCGGCGAAAATTGAGGCATCATCGTAAAGATTCCCGGATTTTACGACCGCGCGTAACGCGATAAATTACCGTATGACATATACTAAACGATATATTACATATAAATACATACATATACATTATTCTGTTTTCCGCAGAGACAATGAGTGTTTATTTGTTAATATAACGAGTGTATATAACGCGGTAGTGTCGTACACGTATAGGTGTTGTATACAGAGCGGCCGCGTAATACGGACCGACGACGTGACGCGTAGTGTGTATAGCGCGTACGTATTCCTGTATATATTTATAAAATATAAATTATGAATAGTTTTCAACTCGGTGTTTTTTATATTATATTATTGACATAAAATGTGTCCGTGTGTGGAAAACGCACGAGATGCATACTCGTATACAGTGGCGCGCCCAGGAATTTCCAACGGGCGGGGATGTGACAAACACAAATCGCGAATAAAGAATCATTCGGCTATGGGAATCGGTAATCGTTAAAAGAGCCAATTTCTAATCAATACATCAAGGTTTTCCTCGTAACTTGGCTGAAACGTGTGTATTTCGATATTAGATTACGCGTATTTTTTAACTAATAGGGGGGGGGGGAATATAACCCCTGACTTATATACCCACATATCATACGAGAGCGGTCCTTATTTTATTGATGAAGAAAAATAGACGATTTCGATCGAAACCCCATCACCGTTCTCACGTTTTATTCGTCGATTTAAGACTGTAATTTCGGTGAAATTCGATGATGATTTGGAGCTTCAAGTACCGCGACAAGAGGTTTGCAAATTAACTAAAACTCAGTATAGTTAGTCCGTTTTTCGAATTTGACTCAAAGTTTCTCTTTAAATTTAAGAAAAAAAACTTTGTAAAGACATTTTTTACGATCTATGTATGAGACCGGGTACATTTTTGTGTAGATGCTACAGATTTTTAATTAAATTCGAAAAACGGTCAAACTGATGTCTTTTAGTCGTTTTACAACATTTCGGTCGTTTACAGTATGATCCACTTTTCATAAACCAGCAATTTCCTCGCAGGATTTGAAGTGAATTTAACTTTTGTTGAAAATTTCTGATAAAATTGTTTTTTTTTTTTTTATCAATACGACTAATAATATACTCTGCTCAGAATTGTATTTCGTTAGCGACGGTTTATCATCGCTTATTACAGACGTAAATTAAACACCCTTTTCGCATTCTACCGCTACAACGTCCCATCTATACAACAGTGTCACAACCATCAGCATCAGATTTTTTTTTTGATTTTTTTATTTTTACACGTAGATTTGTGTGTGTATGCGTATTTAAAACAGCTTCTTCACGAGGAAACTTTCTGTCACCGAGCCTCCCATATAAAAGTTACGTGTACGCCACTGCGCATCGTGGAGCGTGATATACGCTGACCGCGTACACTATACGGATGATGCGGTCAGATGGGAAACGCCTATTGTTGAATAGTTTCAGAGAGATTTCAATTCGGCGGACATCGCGTACCCGTTCCTAGGGAAACGTATTCGGCCGCAGTGTGTACTGCACCGTGTTATAACGCAAACACAGTGCGGTCAGACACCGTATTTGTAACCCGAACAACATTCGTCGGCGACCAATAAGCATGTCGGGAGCCTCGAAAACAGAATCGATCTACAGTTGTAGCTCGCGGTCGTTCGAGTCGAATTCGGTAAGCAAACCTTCTTCGGCCTGGTCGGCCGCGGCGTTTGCGAATTCTTCCAGTACGCTGCTGTACAAGTGCATCGGCTACGACCCGTTTTGCCATCGAAACCGCGAACATTTGTACCCGTGAGTGTAATGCTCTAATCGCGCGCGGTAAATCGCATCATAACACGGTAATTTCTACATGTGTTTACGCCATATTGAGTGTTACGATGATATCGCACGCGATGGATAATAATAAACATGTATTTCCGGGGCTCGGGTCAGCCTCACGTTTTTAATCGATTTCGGGACATTAAGAATAAAACACATTTTTGGGCGTTTCCGGTGTTTCAATAGTGATTTTTCTAACAGCGTTGGGGTCTTCTCAACAATAATGACTATTGAGATACGCCCCGTTACCGCTAGAAAAAGCATATACAATTTTTATATAATTTGCCCATTTTCACCAAAAAGTGACATTCGCCCTTTGTTTATCCCGGGTGTTTTCTCCTTTAAATGTGCTCGGATTGGAAAACATAACAAAAGGGACTAAACGACTTAAAAAAAAAAAAAATCAACGTCCCTTGTAGTTATTGAACATAATCCTATACCAATTCGTAAACATAATTCAGTGATAAATAATTTCCGAAATTACTACAGGCTAACTTTTTACTAACATAGTGTATACTTATTTTAAATTCTACTATGATGATTACTACTTTGATACATCTTTTTTTATTTTTTTTTTCTTCTGTATGTAAACTATCTATCAGAAATCTTGCTCCAATCATCAATTTTATAAGTGATGGTTTCTAGTAGAAAATTGTGTCTATTGATGTAACGAGAAGATTATTTTCTTTTAATTTTCTTTGTGGTATTCTTAATTATGGAAATAACCCTAAAAAAACAAAAACGTCCGGAAAACCGTACCTGATATTTTTTACACAATAACGGTTCCTGTTATATTCGATTTCGATTTTTGTTGTAATTCTGTAGTTAATTTAGACGTATGTATAGTCTCCTATATGGGTCGGGCATGGTCGATTTCCGCCAAAAACGTACCTTTCCCTTTTCCACCAATTAATTTTTCCGCCAAATGAAAATATTTAGTCTAATATTTGAATATCGATGGACATTTGCATACATTACAGTTATTAATTAGACAAAAAAATAAAATAAAATTATAAAGTTTTTAAAAATTGTGTTTGAATTATTTATTAAATACAATTTAAAAATAATTGTCCATTGATATTCAAATATTAGACTAAATTTTTTCATTTGGCGGAAAGGGGAAAAGTTACGTTTCTGACGGAAACGGATAACAGCTATAGGTACAGATTTCTTCCCAGACAGAGTACATTCAAAAGAGCATTTTCAAAACATTCTGGCGATTTTCCGGTTATTCACAACCCCATTTGAGTTTTTTTTATAGTTGAAATTGTTTCGACACGGCGAAAATGTTCGAAAATTTAACACGAGGGTTTATCACGCGTTACATGAACGGGATGCAATGAATTTTTCTTTTTTCTCTATGTAAGCGCTCAAAAAAAGAATTTTAACGTGAAAACGTTTTTGACAAAAACGCAAAATGAAACGATATTATATCTACGCTGAAACTATGCGGGAGTACTCCGTCACCTGCCCTCCCCCCCAATTCGAGCACCGGACCGCTCGGGTATATCGACTTCGTTAATCCTTTATTTCATTTTTTTTTTCTCCCTCGTCACCGCAGGTCCTATTTGTCAATCGTGTTCGCCGTCTATCGCGCCGTCGGCCTGGGTTTCCTGTGCATGCCGCACGCGTTCCAGCAGGTGGGCGCGGTCGTCGGATTGGCGTTGTGCGTGTTCGCCGGACTGACGTTCGGCTATTCGTACACCCTTTTGGTGAGCATCGCACAGGTGTTTTTGTCGCGGAAAGCCATTGCGCGCGCCACTTCCTCGTGCATACGCGCGCACGCACACGAACCCGTATATTATTATTGCTTTTGTGCGCGCGCGCGTGTGTATGTGTATGTGTGTGTGTGTGTGTATGTGTATGTGTATGTGTGAGTAGTAGTAGTAGCAATAGTAGTAGTAGCGATAGGGTCGCAACGGCGAAAAGAAAAAAACACATTTTGTTTTTTCGAGCTGGCTGGTATACTGCAGTCGCGTAACCCACACGTAACCAGATAACAATACAAAGGTGTCACGATAAATCAAATCCATTTTATGCCTGTACGCGCATGTGTCGGTACGACGGGCGACGCGTATTTTATATACGTTATGTACACGTTGAAGACATAACTCGAGTTTTGAATTTTACACGAGAATATAATAATAATCGTTGTATAAATCAAGTATAATTATTTTAATCGAATGCGCACTGTCGTCGTATTTCATAAAAACTGTCAGTTTCGATAGAACGTGAGACGCGTAATTTAAGTTCGTAGAGAAATTTATTATACATTTAGGCGGGTACCAACCTATACAATAATATTATAATACGCTTTATACGAAACATAATATCGTCCCGTGTACACGACCATTATAATATTATTGTTACGAACTCGATAGGTTTTCGACTGCGATCCTTATAAACAATACAATATCACTGTGTATGACCGAAATTAAATCGTATAATAATTCGTAATATTTAAATCTTCGCACTATCGGTTTCAATTATATTATTATTATTATTATTATTATTATATTATAACGGACCGAATTAATTTTCCGACGACCCGACGACGTTACGGTCCTCTCTCTCGGGATCAGGAAGCGCGTACGGGTCATATTATTATTACTATATAAAATACGAAAGATCCTGTGTCAAAATAACCGATTAGAAATATGTTTTATAGTGCCGTTTTAGGTATAAAATATGTCAAATACACAAAGTGCCGACCACGGTGCCGCATTATTCTTATCAGAACTTGATCGAGTACAGCTTGGCATTGGGCCCGAGAGTAATCAGTAGTTTTTCAAAGTTTTTCAAGTAAATATAATAATATATCATGTATGCATTATATTAAAAGCGGTGGCGTATGATTCATACCATATTTATGGTGTAAACCGAGAACGAGACGCGATCTCTCCCGCTGAGCCGGAGTGCGTACCTATAAAATAAAGTTTTTTGTCGCACAGACTGTTGTTGGTTTTTTTTTTTCCTAGGTTTTTGTTCGTCGCCATGAACCTGTCATTGAATTTCGGGGTGAGTTGCCTCTACACGAAATTCGTGTCCACGGCTTTTCAAGAGGTATTGGTTTGCGTTTATTTATTATATTATACTGCAGATTTAACAGCGTAATATTTAATCTTATTAATCCTACTATTATTTTATGAATGCGAAAGTTCGTTTAGATGAATGGGTTTTTTGTTACCCCTTCGCGCCAAAACGCAGGACGGATTGAACTGAAACTTTACATTGATATAGTTCTAGAACAGGAATAACATGTATAGGCTACTTTCTCTCCGTATTCAACCACTAAAGAGGGACAGATACCGCGTTATTAATATATTATTAGTACGAAAATCGAATTAAATATTAATGAGTTACTTTGGTGATATAAATGAAAAAAAAAAACCGTTAAAATCAGTAACTTTGATTGTCCCGGGCAAAAACGTACCTTCTAATAAAAAATTAACTAACTTACAACAACGGTTAACTGTGATAAGTAATGGGTGTAAACGGGGAGTCACGGGGAGGCACGTTTTCGTGATTATAAACAATTTTCGTCCAATATTATGCGCGGACAGCTAATCATTTGTAATAATTAAATAATTATAATGTTTTTTCTTATACAAATTAAACAATATTCAAACGCACTTACCCGGAATGATGCGTGTAGTTATTCGTCAGAATGGACTTTCCTATGAAGTCGATAGACAGTTGTCTGGTCTATATGACCGTATACTTGGCGCTATTATTGGTGCCATCTGTGAAGAACTTGGAACCCTTAAAGGTCCTTGGAAAAATCACTTTTACCGCCGTTTTACTATGCTACTTCTACAGCCACATGTACGCCACTGACATTCAAATCGACCATCAGTCGCTGTTCCGTGGCGATTGGCGGGAAGTTTTTCATTTTTTCGGCATACTTTTGTTTTCGTTCGTGCCTGTCTTTCAGGTATGTACCCGATAACAAGAAAATATTATAATTTCTCGTTACATAAGTACCTATAGATATTTATTTTATATTTTAATATGTATGATAAGACGAAAGTTAAAATGTAATTACCTATATAAATAAATAAATTGCAATGTTAACACCGTACCTATAATATAGTTTAGGGGAAAAGGATATACGAGTACATAGTAAACTTAGATTTTTAACGAATTTCTGCCCAAAAATAGACTGTTAAGAATATAAGATGATTAATATAACGTAAAACACGTTAATAACGTAAATTATCTAGGAAAGTATTAAATTTTTTCGGAAATTGTTTCATAGACAATTTTAAGATACAAGCGGCTCTACAATTTAACGTTAATGTTATTTTCATCATCCTTTTTTTTTGGAAGTGAACAGACTGGTTCTATACAATAACTTACATAAAAAAGTTAATACTATGTAACGGCAAATCCCGAAATCGGGAAAATTTCAGAAATTCCCGGGCAAAACGCGAAATGTTCGCGATAGGTACTTTAATGTCAGAATGGCAGAATGTCATATACTCCGAGAAAAAAAAATGATATACGTAAAATTAAGATTATTGTTCCAATATAGTCAAATATGATTAAATAAATTTAAATAATAATAAAATCAATATAATGATATTAGGTATGTTATTCTAATATTTTAAAAATACATTTAACATAAGTTATTCAAAATTACCCAAAAAATGATTGAAATTAAATATTAGACAATATTAGGTGTATCGAAATTTCTTTATTTGTCGCTACATGTATTGGCGGATTAAATTAATACAAATTGGGTAAAATTATTTCACTATGAATTTCACCGTGCTGTTGTGAGAGGAAGATAGATTTTTAGTTTTAGAAACCCAACAGATCTCCTAAATAAATCCAGGACATGGGATTTTGTATATTATGCACATTGTTAATGTCGGAGATATATCTTGAGCATTTCAACTTTCAACTCCTGTCTGTATCATATTAAATTACATTATTATTTTGGTAGTTCAAATAGTATAATTATAGTAATAGTTAGGTATTTATTGTTGAACTCTGCTGCTCACGGGTATTATTATTTTACTTTATTTGATTCTAACCCAGTAATATTTAGTTTGTTGAAAACGTTCAATCTCTATGACATTGATTTATCTATAATAACAATGCAACTTTGTTCATAGTTATTAAAAATCGAAGACGAGTTGATCAAACCAGAAGATTTTGTGCGGGGACCGTCGTTTAGCCTATTACACATAACAATGGTTATAATAACAAATATGTACATTTCAGTAGGCTTGTGGGGTTATTTGACTTTTGATTGTATACCGAAAATCGGATATTCGGTGTTGACTGTTATTCCGGCGTCCAGGTAACAAAATAAGCAACCTGTTCTAAAATATAGTATAACAAAAAGTTATCACTTTTTGATAGCTATACAAGTTCTATCAAGTCCTATTTTCGAGCTTTTCTATATAATGTATGCTACTGTACACGTACTTACGGAGATTTGATTTACACAAAAAACCAATCTTAACTATATATGTATAATATTATAATTTATATACGGCTATTCTAGCATTCCTCCTTCAAAAAAAATCAAATCTCCACCTAAGTACTTAGCTCATCAACGATGAGTCATCATCTATGGATACTCCAGATTGTTTTATAGGGTTGGTCTTGGCAACGATTTCTATAAAATCAATAAAGTCATAACTCGTTATAACTCGTTGCCCTAATTCCTAACTATTAAGAGAAACAAAAAATATTTTCGGAGTTCAAGTCCTCACACAAAAACGAAAATAATTTTTATAGAAATAGGACTTAATTTTTACCGCGACAATTTCGTTAAATTTGTATCAGCACTTTTATAATACATTTTTTATAAATCAACGTGCTTTTAAACGACACATTATCATTTATTTAATCGGAAATGTCAATGGAAATCTTATTTTTGGAGTTACAACCATTGGGATATAGGCCAGTTACGATTTTCTTGTTTAAGATTACTGGATTTCGTGAAGATATGTTTTGTCACGTGTATCGTGTCATCACACCAAGAACTGTGTTTGGAGTCCGTGGCGCTATTATGGTCGTCGTCCATCACGAAGGCCGTTGAAAAAGTGACGGATCGGTTTTCGTTTTCTGAAATGTCGTGGTTGGTGGCGGGCACCAAAATCGTCTTCACGTTCAGTTCGTTTTTAGGTATGTCGACCAAGCCATATTTTTATCAGAGACATTAAAACCAGGTCTAGGCATACAAATATTCAATATATCCACCACTCCGATATAATTTGGATGTCCTAAGTAAATTCGAGATTTGGGCTGACTGCAAAGTCTTTATATACTCCGTATTTCGTCACGCAAGCAGGCCCTGATTTACGCATGTGCACGCGGTACACGGCACAGAGCCCCCATGCAAATTACTAAGGAGGTTTTTTTTTAACTCTACACAGAAAAAAAATGTAAAAATATCTATTTATTTAACTTAAACGTAGAAAAACTCGATTGCATGCTTCTTTAACACAAGAAAAACTGAATTCTTTATCATTACCGCGGGCAGTACCGACCATTATGACACCCGACCTCCCCCCCCCTTGAAAATATCCTGCGTACGCCACTGGCCCGGGCGCCCGAATCCGCCCTCGGGTTGCAACGGCGCGATAATAACATTGAAACGTTACGCGTGACCGGATGTTTCGCAGCGGCCGTGCTCTTCGTCGTGCCGGATGGCGGCGTTCCCGCAGCACCGGCCATGGCCGCCTTGGGGTACGCGGGCAACGGCTGGAACGTACTGGTTTACCCGTACACGATCGAACTGTGCCTGACGCACGCCCAGCACGGCACGTGGGCCAGACCGCACGTGATCGCCAAGGACGCGCTCGCCGTCGTTCTCGGACTGGCCGTGTCCGCCGTCGGCGTTTACGCGACCGTCACGCGCACCTCACCCGGGGACGGCGACGTCGACGGTACATGACGCGCCGGCAACTGGGCGATGCCGTTATTCAATACGGCCCACCGTCGTGTTGCGTTTTGTCCGCGAATCGGCCGGAAATTAAAATTTGCCCGAAAGACAATGTCGCGCGTACCCGTACGACGTTCGATTATACACACATTACAATAATAACTGTTACGCGCGTTTGTTTATATCAGTTAATTTTGTTTTATGGTTACTGGTTACGTGGACTAATAACACCGCCATGTCTCCGGAATCGGAAAAAAGAAAATATTTTTTTCGTCGAAATCGCACCTGCACTTGATAATGGGCCGTGCCCCTTTTAATTAACACACAAATTCAACCGTCAAGACTTTTTAACGGTAAACGCTAACGATTTATCAAAAACCACGAGCCGGACCCTTAACGGGGCGTCCCGCCGCCCGTAATTCGACCGTAAAGACCGTTTACGTGCAGAGGAAAAGACCACTCGGGCTACAGACTAGAAAAGGAAGAATAACTGGCGCGGTGCAGCGTCGATTTTATTTGTTCGATACGGCACGAAATCTTCAGACAATTTCTAGTTTGACAAACCCGGATGACCTATTCCGTAATGGCAATATCGAATAAACTAAAACCAACGGTTGCACAGTGCAAGTTCTCCGTGTTTTGTGGTGAACATTCGGTTTCTTAACTAAGCCCGTCAAACCCCGAATAGTTTTTGTCCGCCGGAAACTGTTTTAATACGGATTCGTTTTCGGGGCTGGGTGTCAGTGGTCAGTCGACAACGGGCGAGACGCGTTTATTGTAACGCGAAAAATGTAACGCCGTCGTGCGTTTTTCCATCCGTACCGAAAACAACGTGATTAAACATAACGCGGCCAGCCGTAATTCTACGTTCGTTCGTGTACCGGAGAAAATTAGAAAATATTGAACAATAATTATGTACGCGGTACGGCGCCACTGGACCAGAGTCGCCGAACGAATCAATTTTACGTTTAAATAACGCGGCGTTCGGCAATAAAATATTACGAATTTAAAACGCACATGGTCACACAGGCGAAATTATTAATTGTCCTTGGCCATTATTATTTGTCTCCCGCGGGTCGATTCCGAATGACTGCTGTACCTACCCGTCCCGTAATAATATAATAATATTATTACGTCTAGACGAAAACGAACAACCGTCGACAGTATTCCGCATAATTCCGGGTTTCCGTCCGCGCAGCGATAACGACAACGACATCGGCTTTTTATGCGCATCATAACATTGCACAGGTCCGACAACAGTACGAGACGCGCGGCGTGTACGACTGCGACTTTCCGGCACAATAAATACACCCGGTATACGCGCTGTAGTATATTATAGGCGTGTGGTTTTTACTTCGTGTCGATACATGCATACTGTACGTATGAATACACGAGCGGGTGTACATAAATGTACAAATACACATCCGTATCGGTTATTAATGGACGCGAGAAGAGTTTTTTTACACCGCGCGTAACGTTCTCGAATCGCATAATAAAATATACAAACGTGTATAATGTATAGGTGTATAATAATAATATATTGTTGTATATCAAGGTGCGTGTATAATACGGCCGATACTATACGTACGGCGACGAGTATATTTTTTTTTTTTTTTTTTTTATACACAATTTAGAAAGATAGGGAAAAAAACACTTACTTTTTCTCGCGATACGTTCGAATTTATGACGGCTTGTCGTCACTAAATATTGATGCGTCTTCCTGTAGCGCGCGCGGGCAGACGGGCAGGTAGGTAGGTACAGGTATAGGTATAGGTTCGGTTTTTTTTTTTTTTGTTTTTTTTTCTTATTTATTTTCGTTTCGTCTTGTTTTTTGTCCATATTCCGTTTACGACGATTGCCCGACACACTATATTATGTATATAATATATATGTATACGCGTACACATAAAACAGTCTTTCGACTCTGGTTTGCACTTAGGGACGGACATCGTAAAGATGCCATCGGGCGCGCACACGCACACGCACACGCTCACACATACGCAAACGCACGCGGGACGGTCTACCGCGCGCGTGTCCGGCTTTGCCCGCGTTATTTCGACTAAACGATTGGTACAAACAATATTCAAGACGGTTTTCGAGTTTTCATTTCGGTTTCGGGAACAAAATTATTGTTCGGCCGGATGCTTGAAAACGCGACGTTTTTCGCGAATTACCCAATTTAGCGGTCGACGAAAATGAAAATGTTTACATAATAAAGTAGTTTCAGATTCTGAACGGAACGAGGAATGTTTTCGTTTTACCGTGATGTTTATTTTTTTTTTTTTTAGTGTGAACTGCTTTTCTGCAGCCGATTTCATTCCGAATCTGGGGTGGTAAATTAAACGGGTCATATTTTTTTTTTTTTTTTTTTTTTATTTTCCCAGCTGTTTTCCATGATAAATGGGAAAAAACCGGGAAAATAGGTACAGTATTAAACAAATACTATTGAAGAAAATACATAATACATAGGAAATAATTTTACCATCATATGACATGTAACTATTTTTGACAAAAAGCAACACTATTAGCCGAACTCCGCTCAGAATCGTTTTTCGTTAGCAATGGTTAACCGTTGCGTAGGTACAGATATACATTAAAATTCCCATTTACCTTCCCAACTTCTCGCCTACAACAGTAGCCCGCCCATCCCTCGTGCGAAACATGTCCATATCTTTTTTTTTTTGTCAAGCCTTTCAAGCACAAGCTTTGACGAAAATCGTAAAAATCCAAAACGTGTCAAACCGAACTTCGCTCAAAATCGTGTTTCGTCAACAATGGTTTATCGTTGCGTGCGGACAAAAATTAAATAACTTTATGTAGCAACACATCCATCGGCGAGGGGCGTAAGTGGCACAAAATGGCGAAGGACACTGCGAGCCCTATTTAATTTTAAGCGTTCCATAGATCGGTTGTCCCGAACGGCAAATAATTTCATAGTTTGTCAAACCGACATTTTTTCTCGCTTCGCTCCAGAACCGACACATTGCTTTCAATTGCTTACAACAAAACCGTTATAATAGAAGCATATCTACATTTTATTTCACACTAGCGCGACACACACACACACACACACACACATATATATACGCGATATAAATAACGGTTTCCTTAACGCCTGAACACAAAATAATAAAATTATCGATACGCACATTAATTATGTTTCGTATAATTATCCATTTACATATATATTTCAACGGGTCGAGCACAATATACAAAACAATAATTATTACGGGAAAAGAAAAAATATATATATATAATATAAAGTGATTTGATTTTTTTTTCACCGTGAATCAGCTGTTATCTCGGAGCGTTTTAAGTGAATTTTATTTCCACGATAAATAGTGTGTACGACACCTAACGGTTAATCAATTGAAATCCATACGACGTTTGTCACAAATTGAATTATTAATTACTCAATCAGTTGTTACGCTCTGACCACGTAACGGGCTGATCACTAACCACAATCAATCGTATTCGCCGCGTAGGTACGTGAAATAAAAACAAAATGTTTGTAATATAACAAGAGATAAGTAAAAACGACCACGAAAACTACGCAAATGACAAAACGAATTATTTAAACCAAAACAAATAATATTTCATAGTGATAACACGGCGCATAACCATAGGGTAATAATTACTCTATGTATCTAACGCGCTGTAGAAGAGATAATCGCCTGCAACGGTGATTGTCGATCCGAGTCCGCAAATTGTTTTCATTTTTTTCTTACCGGGCATTTTCGTTACCGCGGTGGCCCGAATCTTGAACCGATTATCATTTCTGTCAAACATTATCGTTGCACAAACGTATAGCGCTGTCCAATTGCGGGGGGGGGGTGACGGGCAGGGGGCGGTCGAGAAGTCTCCGTACATTTTATCGTGCACGGCGGCCAAAAAGTCTCAATACGGCGAGTGGTGCGCGGCGGCCGAGGAGACCGCGTCCGTTTCGTACAGTATACGCGGACGAGCACGTCGAAGCGTCGACGCGTGGCGGGCGAACAACCTCGGAATTCGACTTGGTCCTTGTGGCGGAGCGTCTCTGCGGTCGACCAACCGTTCCAACTGCGTTCACGGAGGAGACGCGTAGGCCGCAATAATCATAGTCACCCCGGGCGTCGACCAACGGCAGCGTGACTATTTTCGCGGGCGCATTCGACAATCGACAGCGATCAGATATTGACGCGAACGAGCGGAAATAACGTGTATACAAGATTTATTTATATTTCATACGCGCGTACACTCACGGGAAAATAAATACAATTTGTTACGTACCAAGTTATAACCGTGCCAGCGCAGACTCTTCGTTGCAAATCCAAATACGTGTGACGCCATATTTCGCGACAACAGTCCTTATCAATTATAATAGTTGAATCGTGTACAGTAAACCCCGCGGACATTACTTGGCCGCGTATTTAAGACATATTTCTTAATCCGCGTCCGTGGTACCTAAACACTATGGATTGAACCACGAATCAAGAACTTAATTATGTTTTAAGTATATCTTAATCCGTGGATTAAACATTTGAACCCGAACAAATACCGTCGGTTCACTCCCCCTCTACAACAACGTGTAATAATGTTACCTACATTGATTACAATATTGGAATTTTAGACGGGAATAATAATATTTATTTCCATTTGCTTATTTGTTAGTTATTAATAACGAATTCTTCTCCCCGTGCATAACTAATTAATATCATAAAATATGAGTATTTTTAATATTTATCGGGTTGACCAATTCATTGTAGTTGAGGAGCAAACCCAAACGTCAACCTAAATAGTTAAATCCTGTCGACTCTGAAGACAATGGTTATAATAAATACGTATAAGTACTAAATAGATAACAGATAATAGATAATAGATAGTATAATATATTGATTAAGGATCGCGTACTAATAAGTTTTCAATATATGCGTTCTTTAAAACAACCTAGGTATCTACCTAGATTACTTAAGATATTGAAAAACTACTTATTCGGTCAGTAGCGGAATATTATAAGCAACAAAATGGATTGCTTATCATTTTTGAATTGGACTAGTATTTCTGGTAGAAAACACCGTTTTAACATAACGAAAACATTGAAAACGGTAACGCCGCGACGCACCGTAAATATTTGCCATTTTACCTATAATTTTCTTTCGGTTTTTATCGATTATTTCGAAAACCCCTTGGAAAATCAATAAAAGACCATTCAATGCACTGATGTGAAACAATTACCTTTCAGAAAAGGTCCTGTAGTCTATGTTTCAGAGTAAGTTTTCTTGTAGAATAGTTGTTCGCAGACGGAAAAAAAACACACAACATATAGTAAAACTAATAGATTCCCGCTATGCTTGGAATCTAATAGGATTCACAATACAAATATGAACGTAAACTGTTTATAAATATCGTGGTTTGTTTGTAATTATAGACTAGACTAAATGGGTAAGCTTTGCTGTCTCGTCACAGTGAAGTTGAGGTCAAAACAGATCAAGTTTTCAATGAGTTGTGTATAAAAAACGTAACACTTAAATTTGTTTTTTAAATTAATAAAACAGAGTATCAGAATATGAATATTATTATGTTTATTGTTATTAAATCTGTACAAGGGAGAAACTGAAATCAAAAGCTTGCAAAAGCTAAACCCAATTATGATGAAAGATTACTTTTGGATGTGTTATGAGCACATTTATTTACACATTTTTGGAGAACTATTATTAGGTTTTGGGGTACCCTTCGGCTCCTTAATACTTAATAATTTGAAAGTCTATAATGTTTTAAGGAAGAAGCAATTGCCAGTGACTATTTTTTTTGAGGGCAGTAAATAAATTGTTTTCTGATTGTTATGAATGCCAAGATGAACCTTTTTTTTCGCTTATAAGTATATTGAAAGAGACATGCATTTATACGAGTGTGCAGTACAAAATTTCAATTATTTTATGCCCTGCTGCAAAGTACACAAAATTACATCATCACCTACAGTTTTATATTTGCAAAATCGTTGAATAACTTTTCTTATTTCATATCCTATTTTTACCATTTATTTATTTCTCTATTTTATGTGCTTATATAAACTTATTAATCTAAAATCAAAGAAAAAATTATAATAAGCACACAAACATAAAATGCCTAAAAATTGTTTTACAAAACAATGGTACCACTTCAGAAAATTCCAATATAAGTTTTTAGTCAAAATTTTAATTTCTACAAATAGTTTCAACTAAATAACAACAAAAAACCAGCTGCTGGCTGTCGCGATAGGTAAAGAAATAAAAAGAGCCAAATTGATTGACAGTTTGACCAACTCATCACTAAAATGTGTATTCAAAAAATGTATACTTATAATTGTTACATACACAGAATTTTACTATCACTTAAACTTGTCATATGTTTTACAGTATACATGAAGCTGACAAAACAAATAACATTAATAAAACTCTGATAAGCAATACAATTATGAAGTTATTTCTGTAATATCTGTTGAGACCTTTTGAATTTATTTTGCTATTTAATTTTATTACATAATTAATAACCTCATAAGTTATGAATTTACTTACAAATATAATTTAAAATACTAATTAAGAACAAATATATAATTGTGATATTAAATACCTAATAAATACAATAATAATGAAAGTTACAATAGTGGCACTAAAATTGATAATGTTTTTGAGAATTTTTTTATTTTTAAAAGATAAAGACATGTAATATGGACTATTGGTCATTTATCAGTTATTACTTCACCTTACATTACAATATAATACGGCATTAAAAATTTTACTAAAATATTATGACAAGTGGTAAAATGAATTAAGCTATTATTAAATTACACATCTGAACAAATTACAATATAAACTGTTCATATATTATAAATAAATAAGTCGATAAAATTACAAAGTGTGTTGTATAAAATCGTTAAAATATGTGGGTAAAAAATATATATATATTGAAATACAACAAACCAATTAAAATAGATTTGAATACACCTAAAAGTACAATAGATTATAAGCACCAAAATAGTTTTTAATATTAAGTTATACAAATATATTTAGTAAGATTGTAATTTAGTTAATAAGTGGCACGCAATTACCCTGCTTAAAATTTAATGGTTGTGATTCACAATTAATACAATTTTTATATTACTATGGACATAAAATAATGTTGCAATAATTGAATTAATTTGGTTTTTGATTACAATTTTGGTTTCAATTAAGTAAGAAATAACAATGTATAAATGCATATAAATGGTAAAATTAACAAAAACTATTAAAATGTTAGTAAACAACAAAAATGAGATAAGTACATAAATACAAGTAGCATATCAAAATATATTGAAAAGTATGTAATAATGTAATGTATACATTGTAAATAAGTATAACAATAAAAATAAACATCTGAAATATATAATAAAATAAATAATGAAATTTCCTTTGAACCAATTTTCAAAAAAATTAAAAGTAAAATTAGTACATAATATAAGTAAGTATGACTTACAAGTTACATCACAAAGGTATATAGGTCAAACCTAGTAGTTTATTTTAGTTATCAAATAGAGTATTAAATTAAAAATGAATAATGTATGTGTATTGTTCTCTATTAAAAAAATGCAAGTTTTTAATTTTATTAATGATTATAGAAATAAAAATAAAAATAATATAACTATCATTAATTGGACTTCTAGCCCACAACTAAAGCTACAAGACATTTTTTGTAATCACCCGATGTGTCATCCTGAAACATAAATAGTATCTTAATAAAATTAGATTTAAAAACAATCTATATATTATACTATATTTCAATAAACAAATTTAATTTTTTTTATAATAATTGTTGACAGATAAATGTCAAACCATAAATAATAATAATTTCCAGGCTATAATATAACCAAAATAGGATATTTAGTTGAGAATAAAAACAATTTAATCCATAAATCAACTGAAACAGTTAAATTACTTTTCACCCACTACTCTTGTAACTTACTATAAATATTTCAAAATAGTTTATAGAAATATGATATTTAATAAATTTTTTGGTGGTTGGCAATACAATGTATTTCAAGTACAACATTTTTAACAATTCAAATTTTTTGAAACAGTTTTTTTTTTTTTTTTAATGCGATCTACGGGTTGTTATCCTTTGCACGCAGTACTTGAACTCGTATAGATGGTTTTTATATACTATTTAAAAGAACTCATTACTCAATAGTAACTAAGAAATCAAATGAATACCCGTAACATGCCTATTTTTATATTAGTATTCAAAAAAGTAAATTACTTCAGGAATTAATATATGATTAGTAATAACTGATACCTAACTAATGTGGATATAAAAATAAAATATATTTCTTACAGCAATATCAGCTTCCAAAGATGTTCCATACATAGACATATAAGCATTTTTTATATCAACCATATCTATTTCACAACGAGTGGCAACCATACGAATTAAAGCTCTATCATTAGTGCCAAATCCAGACATACTGTCGTGTAAACGTTTAGCAAAGAAAGAACTTTTGTCCCTTACAGTTTTCACTAGAAAAATATAAAACAATATATGTTAATAAAATAAAATAAAAAAATGTCATTAGCATATTTATAAATTCATACCAATTGCTCGCAGTCCATTTTCAATGTCTCCACTGAATTCACTTTTGATAACATCTTCAAAATCTCGTCCATTTAGACGATGATATTCTAAAAATACCTGTTGCAATTGAGAGTAACTACGGCTACATAAAATCATGTTGAATGTAGATTCATCAGTACCAAATTGAAGTTCACCTATGAAATTGCATTAGTTAAATTCTACACAAAGACTTTAAATGTATGTATTTTGCAACTATTTTACTATTTACCTGCTTGTAACAACTTTTGTGCATCAACTTGAGCAGATGCAACATCAATGTGAGGGCTTTCATCACGTCTTCCCTATATAAATAATAACTATATTAAATTTATTATTAAAAAATAGTATTATTTGTAAAAAAAATATAATAAACCTGACAAAGAGACACCAACAATCTGCGGAAACTTCCTGATGTTTCTCCTATAAGATCTTTTTCCAAATCATTTCCACACACTAAATACAATATGAAATTATGAAACAAAAAATAAATGTTTTTAAAATAACAAAGTAACCTACATTTGTGGTATGCCATTTTTATATTCCTGATCTCAGCGTTAGTTGCTGTGCATATAATTTCAATTATTGTCTCTTCGTTAGTTCCTAAACCAACAACAGCATGGCGTATTTCTTTGGCAAGAAAATCAAAAGTTGGTGTCATGAGTGCAACAATTAAGTCCTCGAACTTTCCACTTAATTCACTTTTTAGATTGTCTATTAAATCCTTATTAACATAATAAAACATTTAATTAAAAAAACATAATATTATTTTAGTAAAAAAATTATATTCAATAACAACATTTTTGTAATAAATACTATGTATATTGTTCAAACCACTTACTTTGCCATACATAGTCTTAAATTGAATAGCAATTTGCTGTCGTTGAGAATTAACTCTGTGAGCCAAGACCTGTATGATTGCTTTTTCATCTGTTCCAAATCCTTTCATAGCCTTACGCAAGATTTCTGCATCACGTTGTGCATCAAATGGATTTGCTGGACGTAGTGTTGGATTAGACTAAAATGAAAATAAATATTTTTGTAATATGAAAAACACATACATTTTTTTTTTTAATAGCATATTTCATACCATTTCTCTTTTCTTCTAATAATATATTTAACCCTTATAAAAAAAAATAAGTTTTATTTATATGAAAAAGCTCAAAAATGTATTATATAAGGAGTGGATATATAGGCAAAATAACTAGTTTTCCTTTTGAAGTTATCAACATCATTGTTAATTAAAAAAATTTTGCATGATATATAAATATTAAGATAAAAAGAGAATAAATAATTATTGTTATCAGAATTAACCAAATTGACTTATTATGTTAATAAAAATAATAGTTATTTATTTAATGAGCTAAGTTCATTAGATTAAAATGTTTTATTGCTGTTGTTTTATTTTTTATATATAAAATTAGTACCATATATTTATGGCTTATGTTTATCAATATTTTTTTTTTTTAATTTTTGCCTAATAGTTATAAAATATAAAATAAGTTTAAATTTAAATTATTATAGTAAGTATTTAAAAGTGATTAAGTAATTAAGTAAGTGATACAACTAACCATCTAAGAAAATATATTTAAATTCAAAAATCTCAAGGAAGGCTGCAAAAATGTTCATATTAAGAAAACATACAAATATGTATGTTCAAAAAAAAAATAATAATAAGATATTTTGATTTTGAAATAAATATTTACTAAATAATAAATACACTAAATTATGTAAAAAAATTATTTATATATATATTTGCATAATATACCGTGTAATTTTTTGCTACAATTCTCTAGATATTGTTAAATTTTAATAGAAATTAGAATAAAGATGCCCACTAAAATTGTGAAAAATTAAAATATTTTTAAATACAACACAGTGAAATTAATTTTAGTTCTAATAATAACAAATATAACAATGGGTAAAATAAATAAAATATATATGAAATAAGAGTAAAAAAAATAATACAAATAAAACAAATAATATGAACAATATGCACCTCTGTGCATACCTATTCATAATAGAAATTAATGAAATCTCACCTTCTTCTGAGCAGATGAGTTGCTCAATGGTTGATAATGGGCAGGAGTGTTAATGGGCGGATAAGCTGCTTGTGGTGGAACTTGAGAACCACCTCCATAACCACCAGTTGTCATATTTGGATAAACTGAAGACGTTTGTTGAATTGGGTATGCAGATTGTGGTGGGTATACAGATTGTGGAGGGTATGCAGATTGTGATGGGTATGCAGATTGTGATGGGTATGCAGATTGTGATGGGTATGCAGATTGTGATGGGTATGCAGATTGTGGTGGATAACTGGATGGCGGTTGGACATTTGGATATGATGCAGCTTGTGATGGAGGATACTGTCCAGGTACCGGATTTGGTGTAGGATATATGGACGGATTTGGAGCATATGCATCAGACTGAGGTGGAAACTGACCAGGTTGTTTAGGAGGATATTGACCTACTTGGGGATACGGACTTTGTTGAGGGTAGTTAGGTTGACCCGGTGGATACGCACTCGGCATTGGGAAACCTGTTGATTGACCTACATTACCACCTGGATATTGTGGATAAGGTGGTTGAAAGCCAGGCTGTTGCATTCCTGGTTGACCAGAATATCCCTATCAAAAGAAAAAGATAACAAATAGTTTATCTGCTTTTTATTAATTATCTAAATTACCTACCTAAAAAAAAATATTTAAATATTCATATTTATTTTAAATATGATTTACTTTCCTAAAAAATATAATCACACAATATTTGTGAAAGTTTTTGGAATGGGTTGGAATACTTTTCTACATTAAAAATATTAAAAAAAATTAAATAAATATATTCCAAGATAATTGGAATATTATTTATGACCTATTTACCTAATACTTACATATTATACCATAATTAGATATAATTATAGTAAAAATATATATTTTTTTTTAATGTGACTAATGTAATATCAGATTATTTTATGTAGTTTTTGGACACAAATAGATAGAAAAAAACAAAAAATAGGTACCCAATGTATAACTTGTGAATATATAGATTATAATATAAAATAATATATGACAATAGTCAAACATATTTTAATACTGTCGTTAACCTAACCTAGCCAGGACATATTATAATGCACAATAAGTACCTATATTTGGTGAAATTTCTATTTATATCTAATATTGTATGCTCCATTTTGTACAGAAAGTATATGCTTTAAAAATTAAATGCAAACGAAAGCCAAACGCAAACAACGTAAATTAAAAATTTATCATGTAAAAACATCTTACATTAATTGCGCGCTTGTACTACCCATATTTTTACATTTCTTTCTTTTATATCAGTTTATAACATAGGCCAGCATTAATAGATACAATTCGTAACATTTTAAAATTAATACTATGTATTTATATTCCACTCAAAATTTAAATTGTATAATATTAGGTTATCTAGAAACTACACTATTATAATGAAGACGAACATAATTTAATATGATGCCTATAGTATAAATTTATGTGAGCATATTTTCCATCCTAGATTATTTCACGAGTAAAACACATAATTTTAAAAATAAAAAGTCGAAATTGCATCGTTATAATGCACACAATATACTACCAATATTGTAGATAATAGCTATTATAATATCTACTTATTGTTAATTATGATAATCTGCAGTGTTAGCGAACAAGCTATCTAATAGTGGAAAATAAGTAATATTATAATATTAAGTATGAAAATGTATAAATAATCTACAACATGTACCAATGTTTCATATTTTATAAAAGGTAGATTAATTTTTTGAAAGTTAAATTAAATGAATACTAAAAAATTTTTTAACAAATTCTTGAAAAAAGATTAGATAGTTAAGTAAATTGATCACATAATGAATCACAGTTATACTCAGCATAAAAAAAAAAACCTATCATTGGGCAGGTATTAAATTACAAATATATAATAAATATTTACACGCAGTGAAATTGTAAAGTTAATTGTTCATTTGAATTAAAATAATATAGTGTTATCATACATTGAAAAGGGATCAAACTATCAAAGTTAATATTATTAAACAATTAAAGGTAAAATTTCGATATATCAATCCCGCGTTTTATATTATAACTACTTGTTGATTAATATAATGTGGTTACATTGAATATTTAAAATCACGATTAAATGATACTAATTTGAAACTATTAAAAATTAGGAAAATAACTCACCTGGTTGTTTGGAGGATATCCTGGGTAGCTCATTTTTTCAATTGCTCAGTAAAAAACTTATAAAAAAAAAAAAAAATGCAACAATATAGAAATTCAAACGAAACGGAAGTCAAATAAAATGAAAATGGCAAACGAGCGATGTTTCGAATAGAGAAGAAACTGAAAACTAATAACAACCCGTCTAAAGAATAGTAATTAAAAAGACTGCAAAGAATAATAACTACTTAGTACCTCGGCACTAAAAATAAAATTAAGTAGTTTATGTAGGTTTGTCATTAGAAGTCGTCATGACTCATAACTCAACACAAGACAAGATAAAGACAATCAAATTCCATGAGTCAGACCACATAGATATATCTATAACCGTGGTTATGACACAGATGGTAGGAAACAAATTTTGCTGACGGTGAATGGCAGTTGTTCGAAAAGTGATAAGAATCGTTATCGGAAACTCGACCCGGTCGCATGTTGACAAACCGCACACAAGACACACGAAATAAAGTACTTATTGACATGGTTTTGCATAAAAAATCAGGATTTATTTCTGAATAATTTTCTCCATTCGCTTTGGTTTCAGACATAGCAATATTACATTTAAATCTAGAAGTATTAATTATTCAAATATTATAAATTAAAAATATATAGGTAGGTATAGAAAATACGCTTTCGGTCCGTTAATATTTATCCGTATCATTATTTGTTCTTATCATTTCGAATAACTGCCCCCTAACTTTTTGCCAGTTGATAAGGAGCTAAAATAAACTATATTGTATATATATATATAAATATATTGTAGATATAATGTTTCATTGTTGTCAACTTTTCCCTTTCAAAATAAAATCCTGTAATTTTCTCTATTATCATAATAAACATTATCGAATTTTCTACTTCATGTGATCTGCCGACGTGATTTTAACCGTTACCCCCTTCTTTTATTTTCACCCGCAGTGTTTTTGCAACGACTAGAGGTTTTAGGTTTTAAATGTTCAGTTTTCACTTAAGACACTAAATACGAGTTGTAGGTTTGGACGTGGCGGATTTTATTTTCAAAGTTGGTACTGCTACAGACCGCTGTGGCTGACTACCATGGTATTAATTAATAATTCGTGCTTTCTACAGTCATTGATTAAGTACACTTAATCAATGCTACAGTAATTTTGTAGCATGTAGTGTATTATACTTTTCTATGGTAGTATACTACATAAAAAATAGTACGTATGTTCTATAGTAGTGCTCCAAACTCTACTACAGTATTCTGTAGTAGTACAGTACCTTATTCTTTTTATTTTTCAGTTTTAAGGCACTTATTATGATTATTATAATAAATTGTACGTTTCGCAAATTAACTGAACTTTCTATTTCGATAATTATCAATCTAAAAATAAAATTTTAGAAAGATTTTTAAGATTTCAGCAAAATTATATATTTTTAAGTAGTTATACCCATTAACAATTACGCTATTATGTATTCTATCTAGTTATAAATGGCACCAAATACGCTATAAATGTGTGACAGGGGTCATACTTTTTACCTTTAGATGGTAGGTAACTATATGGTAGGTATGTAATGTGTAATATCGTTTTATTTCATTAACGATATAGATAATCATTTTTTATATTATTAACTTATTATACCTAACAAGTAATAACTAAAAAAAACACTAAACAACCTAGTCGAATATTTTTCTAACCGATGTACGGGTGAAAAAATATAATTTATGTAAATAGGTAGGTTAGTACATAACACTGGTTAACAAAGAAAAATGTATTCCCAAGGTTTTTTGAATAAACATTATATAATTTGAGGATGTTGAATTAAAATACGTAACTATTTTGTAATACCTTCAAATTGGCTCATATTTTCGAAATAATAATATAATAGTCGTTATATTTATATATATATATATATATAAATGAATGTCTGTGTGTCCTTTATAGGCTCAAAAACTACTGGACCGATTTTAACGGGTTTTTTTTAAAAATATTCCGCGTGGTCCGGAGAAGGTTTATAGCTATTAAATTTTCTAAAATTCAACCCCTAAGGTCTAAAGGATAACTGACACAGGGATTGTGGTATAATTTTTGTTGATCGGGTTACCTTGCAGGTAACAAAGTAAATATTATTAATATTTTTGTTGATTGTGTAGTATAAAAAAAAAAAAAATACCTAATAATAAAAAAATCTAGCAATAGTAAAGCATTGCCAGGACAGCTAGTTATATATGTAAAAACGAATGTATGTCTGTTTTTCCTTTATGCATATTACACCATACGTCCGATTGCCACGAAACTTTGGGAAGTTGTTCCGGAGAAGATTTACAGCTATCGAAATCTACCCTCTATTGGAAACCATTCCCTAAATTTCGGTTTTTAGGTGTTTTTAGTATAAAAATATAATTATTTTTGTTGATAACACGGATGAAAAAAAAAAGATTGTTATTAATTTTTGTAATGCAATCCCTGTGATATGTAGTTATCTATGATAATAGCATATAATGATATAGTTTAACTATTAATTTTATTTATAAAAAATAGACATAATAAATATTTTTTATAGACATTTTTTTGTTACACGGACAACTTGTAGTATATCTAAAATTCCCGGAATTATTAGATTAATTAGGTACACACAATCTTTTCAGACTATTTGTAAAATTGTATTCCTATTTTATCGTTCAAATATAACTAATATTTATAATTATTATTAGACATTTAGAATGATATTTGAATACATTTGAGCATAAACGATAATAAAAATAAATTATGATGGAAAAGTATTCATAACAAATTCAATATATTTACAGTATAACACATTTTCAATGTTTTAAGTATTTTTCTATTAAGAGTGATTAAATCAGCTCCAAATAACGTAGCAAACACAATGTAATTTTAAAGATTTTCAGAAAATTTACTTTTTAATAGTTGTTAATTCGTTTCTAATTGTGAATTAAACTAAAATAAAGTTATACCTAGTGAAAAGTATAGCTTAGTTTTTTGACAAATAACTATCAAATTCAAGCCGGATTTACCTAAAAGGTGCCCCTAGGCTAATCAAAATCAAACCCCTAGGTACTTTTTAGAATATAGACCTCCTTCCTAATTTATTTACCAATTTTGTAAGTCTATATAATACAAGGCCTGATTAATGGATTTGCTACCACTTTTTTTTTCGCTCATCACCCACCAAGACCTAGGTCCTTTCTCTATACATTTTTGCATACATTTAGAAGTCTAATGACCTTTGAAAATAAAACATGGATAATATGTGGACCAATTTATGACAGTGAAAATAGAGTGTGGGGGAAATATTTAACAAAAAACTATTCGAAGAAATGGGAATGGCATCAGTTATCAGCTTCATAAAAGGACAGAGGCTTCAGTGGTTGTGGCATGTGATACGAATAAGAGAAGATAATGTAAGCAGCGTAGCTCTAGAGTGGAGAACGATGGGGAAAACATCTCGAGAACGACCTTAACAGGATATAGGAGTACAAGATTGGAAAGAAATAGCTCCGGATCGAGAAACATGGAGGGAAATCGTAATGGTTTCAAAAATTCTTAGAGAATATTAAATGTCAATAAAGAAGAAAAAGAAAAGAAGGTATTATGAAAAGACGTATCTCTTCTTTTTTAGGGTAGTTCGGTACCACCGCTAGTTATTGATTTAAAGGCAAAAAATTAAAAATTATAATACATTATACTACTTATACCAGCGTTTCCCAAAGAATACGCCGCTTTGACATGTGGTGGAACATATTATTTGTTCGAAAAATAAATTTAAATTCAAATAACAGCGGAAACAGCAATACTGATTATGATTACCAGGGTTTCAATCATTTTTTTCTCGAAAATCACTTTTTCGATCAGTAAAAATGCTTCAAGTAATACGTAATGTTTCTTAAAAAGAAAATGATAATTATTTAACTAATGGTATTTAATTTATGTTGTGATATCAATACTCTTTGCCTTTACCTTTCAGATCGTTTGAGATCAAAGATTAGATGATTAAGTGTTAAGTTATTTTCTGTTGTTTATAAATTGTTACCTGTGAAGTGTCCGCTTTCATTCGTGCATACGTCATAGTACCATACGGTGCAATAAAAGATACACATGTAAAAGCTATTTCCTTATTATATTGTTATTTATTATTAATCAGTAGCTTGTGAACTTGTAATTTTAATAATTTAAACATATTTCAAGATTACAATATAGTTTTTCTGTAAAATAAAAAAAAACCTGACAACAATTGTCGATACATCAGTAGGTACCTATACATATTATTTTTGTTAATTTCTGGTAGTACCTAGTCTATCAATGAGAAAAATATGAATAATGCTATTCTGCTCAAAATCGTGTTTTGAGTACAATTATATGCAAGGGCACTCTGAGAAAGTTTTAGTTCAAATATAACACTGCAAGTATAAAATGTTTGGGAAGCAATGGACTCATAAGTGATGAGTCCAATACTCTATAAAGCGACTTATTCACTAGGTACATATATTCAGACATTAAATTGAAAGTCTTAAAGTTGATAATAGTGTAAAAATTAAATAACATAGGTATTCTTAATAAGTAGTTTATTTTAAGTGACTATAATATAATATATAGCATTACCAAAATATCTTGAAAACAAAATACTAAGTAAATTTTTTACATGAATTAGCAATTAAATTTATCTAAGATGATTTTTTTTTTTTTTTAGTATCTAGGTACCTACGCATAAGTGCATAATCAGGGCCGGCGTTACGATTCGCGAGGCCCTGGATAAATTTATATTTTTGCAAGACTTTCTTTTTTTAGCGTACCTCCGCCTAATAATTGTAATAATACCCAATACTTAGCCACGGCCAAAAATACTGTTTGATAAGACAACGCGCGTTTTTCCCAAAAACATCGTTACATTACTATAAAAAATATTTTTCCAGTTTTACGCCCATTATAATCCTGCTATTCTTTTGTATGAGTTCACAAGCGCGAGGTCTTTGAAATCACGAAGCCCTGGACGTAAGCCCTGCTTGACCTACCCTAACGCCGATCATGGAAATCATTATAATAAGATAAAAAATCTGTAAATTTACAAAATACAAAATACAAAATATACAAGTAAATAACTTACTAAATGAAAACAAAATTCATCAAGCTGTTTATTGTGTGAAGACGTATTATTAATGATTGAACTGTAAAATCCTAACTGCTGAGTATCAACGATGAACGTTGAATATGTGGTTTGATCAATAAGTAGATGAATAACGAGTTTATGCTAAAATATTCAGTAAAAAGTTTATTAAAATTTAAAACATGGGCGTTCACCGTACTCAAATATAGCTAATAGGGCGTACCTTTTCGTGTCGTTCATATAAAATGTATACAATAGGTTATAAATATATTTAACTATAATTATACCTACTGTAGGTATATAGATATCTAAATAACAGACTAAGTTTTTATCGGTTTTTTTTTTTTGTAGATAATAAATATTTATGAACCAACCTAATATTTCGAGTTAGGAGAACAGACGAGGAAAAAATGTGCCTGCTTATATTATATTTAGAATAAAAAATGCGTGTATATCTATACAATCGTGCTCATAACTTAAAATCAACGAAAATCTAATTTTTTTTATAGTCCAGAATATTCAGAATTAACTTAAATTAAAATCCTACGATGATTATGAACTAAGATTAAATTGTTAGCACAATTGTGTTTAAATTACACTGATTTAAAGCAGTGGCGTACACAGAGGAGTGGTTAGGGGGTCATAACCCCCTCCGAAATGTCTTCCTTCACTACATTTTTTTAAATCAAGTTTTATATTCAACAAAATTTTATTGTAGAGATACCACAGAATAAAATATCATTTAATTTTATTAAAAATAATTTATTCAGTAATAATAGTGATAATACTGTACTGATAATATGTGCTATCCTCTCTCTAGGAAATTATTATAAACAAAAGCCTTTCCGAAAAAAAAATCCTGCGTGCGCCACTAATTTAAATATAATATTTAAAATTGTCTCAAGATATAATAATATCAGACAAAAGTAAATTGAAACGTATAAATCCTGCTTAAAGGACAAAGGTACACAGTAATTTAGTTTTTAAACTGTATGCAATTATAAATCATCGCAAATAAAAAACGATTCCGAGGAAAGTTTTTTCCCTTGTTATCAAGGTTATCCAGAAATAGACAAAAATCAAATAATATACGATGTGAGCCGCTAAAGGTATCGATAAATACGTATTTCAAATTAAGTACTACCGGTAGAAAGTCAACATCTTTTGCGATACTGCATGAAAAAATTGGAGCATTTGCCTAACCAAAAAATTGTTAAAAAAAAACTCAAAGTAATTTTTAAAAAAGAAGGATAATAGAAATACTTCACACGATGGGTAAGCCACAGTTTTAGATGAGAAGTTGGGAAGGTAGGATATAGAGAGGAATTTAATGTATATCTGTACGAAACGATTAACTATTGTTAATCGGTTATAATGTTTTAAAAAGTCGTAATATTAAGGATTTTAGTCAAAATTTAGTATTAAAATTCTTATAAAAAAAAAAAAAAGTACTGCATTAAATTCAACTTGTCTTTGCTGATTACTATAAGTAAAACTTATAATGAACCTCCAGTTAAATTTTCAATACCCATTCTAACCTAACACCTAACCAACTGAGTCACTATGGTTAATGTCAACAAATACCTATTTTCGGGTTTGTAACTATTATATTATTATTTTTATTAATACGCGTATACGGCAGATAAAAAAAACGTATCGCGCGACGGCGAAATAAAATAAGTAGGTACTCGCAGGGCGTTAAACCAACGAAAACCATTTGGATACCGGCGGAAATAACATCGAAAAATGATCGTTCATGCGCACGTATAAGGTTATAATAACGCCCCTGATCCAGAAAAAACGCAAAAAAGGAAAGGTGAAAAATCGAGACGATGGCTTATAATAGACGAAAAAACCAAAAACAATTATCGCGAATAGAACGCACGGAAATTAATTAATTTGAATAAAATTGTACGATTGTACACAAACATTTATTCAATATTTGTAAACCTACAATTATTAAATAGATATATTTAATTATAAATATTTAAAAAAAATTTTCGTTTTACAGTAGAATACAATATTTATTTTCCCAACAATATAAAATATATTATAATTTATGAAAGAAACTTTAATTTTAAAAATTTGGATAACTTTGGATAAATATTTATTTTAAAATCATTATTAAATATTTTTCAAATGTTTATCACATCGATGTTTTAGAAAAGAAGATTTTGTCTAAATTGTCATCTACTTCTGTATATAATTGTGACGTAGCTGCCAATGTCAATTCACTATTTTTTATTTGTACTAATGTTTGATCAGCAGATTTAGGTCAGCAGATGTAGCGTGTCCATTATTGTGCACCTCACGCGATGTTGGGAACCACCGGTACGTTCTAGCTCAAGCATATGGACTATACTTACTATTATATTACATAAACATTTACCGATGTCCAATGTACGTGGTAAACAGTTTGATGTTATTGCATTACTAAGAAAAAAAACAACGTGAATCCACTCGAACGCGAAAACATACGTGTTGCTCGTTCAGCAAACAAATCGCATCATTTAGTTAAACGTGTTTTGAAAGGCTGTAATGTTTACACTTTTCAAATTATGCATTTCGTATATTTTCTTTCCATTTTTCCTATGTTTCATCCCGGTTTTCCCCATTTTTGGGGGAAAACTCCTTGGAAAATCGAAAAAATGACCCCTCTACAATACCACTCCCGGAAAAATTCCCTTTCAGAAAAGGTGCTATACTTGATATTTCAGACCAACATTTTTGGTAGAATTTTTGTGTACAGTATAAAAAAAAAAGTAATGTAGAAAAACAAATAAACACGATTGTAAAACCAATAAATTCCTCGCTTCGTTTAGAATCTAAAAAACAATTAGTCAATTAAATGTCATGAACGAAAAATCCGATTTTTTCAGATAATATGAGATAATGAAATCAGAGCATATTTACTATTCATTAAAATATCATATTAAAAAAGACTGTCCTATGATAATGGGGACATGTGCAGGCACTTTTATTGGTGAAAATTTGGGAAGGTAGAATATAGAAGAGAAATTAATTTGTATCTGTAAGCAACAATAAACCATTGCTTACTAAAAACGATTCTGAGAGGAGTTCAGTTGGTATTGATGCTTTGTCAACAATATAGGTATGTGTCATATTATGGTAAAATAATTAAATAGGCATTATATATTATTTTCTTTAATAATAATTGTTTAATATTGTACTAATGATTTACCTGGTTTCCACATGTTTTTTTCTCAGTTTTTCAGATTTGCTGGGAAAGCTTTCGAGGAAATCGAAAAATAACCTCCCTAAAGTACCTTTTCAGTCAGATTTTCTTTCAGAAAAAGTACTATCATTCTAAATCGGAGTAAAATTGTTGATAAAAAAGTTGTCGACAGAAAAAAAAAAATCGTAATGACATTGATTAAATATACTATAATATTTAATGAATGACAATAATATATTACTACTAATATATTTCATACATTTTCTCGTTTTCCTCCGTTTTTCATATTTGATGAGAAAACTCCTAAGAAAATCGAAAAATGATCTTCTTAAATACTAAAGTACCACCCCAAGAAAATTTCCTTTCAGAAAAGGGACTACATCGTATACATCGGGAGTAAGCTTTCTGGTAGAAAAAGAGTTCACATAAAAAAAAAAAAAATGAAATTTGAAAAAAAAAACATTTTTGTATAACCAATAGACATTCTTTGCTCCACTCAGAATCTAAAAAAAAAAACATATTCTTCATTTTACCGAGAATCTAAAATCGATCGCGATACATTTTATTTCTTTAAATGAGGCTAATGTTTAATAGTTATGGCTGATATAAAATAATTAAAAACATGCATAACATAGCCACTGTTGTAGGTGGGAAGTTTCGAAGGCATCTGATATCGCGTAATTTAGTTTATTTACCGAAAGTAATGATTTATATTGCAATCAAAACATGTATTATGTAATCCAATAAAGTCTTTATTGAAGTCAAGGTAACTTAATCAGCAATAAAAAATCAATGCATCGTCATTTGATGTCAATTGTTTTTAATTGTTAATAAAATGTGTTGGCGATCAGACAAATTTTTTACACAAAGCATACAGCATATCGAAAAATTAATTGGTATACGATGAAAAAAGTTTGAAATATTTTTACTAACAAAAAAGAGTGGTTACAAAGAGAAAGAGACGTCCTAGGATAATGGGGTCGAGTGCAGCCACTGTTATAAGTAATTTAATGTATACCAGTAAGCAACGATAAACCATTACTAACGAAAAAACCATTCTGAGCGGAGTTCAATTGATAATTATGCTTTGTCAACAATATAAATGTCATATAATAGTAAAATAATTAAATAGACATAATATATTTTCTTTAATAATATTTGTTTAATATAGTATTAATTTTCCCGGTTTTCTCATGTTTTTTCATGGTTTTTCACATTTGCTGAGAAAACTAATGGAAAAATAGAAAAATGACCTCCCTAAAGTACCTCCCCATACTAATTATACTCTATTAAATTTTCAAAACGGTCATAAAATATTTTATCATTCATTTAATTAATATTCCGTCATTTCACAAGTATAATTTACATATCAATCATTTATTATCATTAAAAAATTCGGAACTCGCCTCGTATGCTACCTACATCGAAGGTTCTCAAACTTTTTTTTCTGCATATCACTTATAATTTATGTGGATTATGAGTCTGTCACGTAACACTTATGACTAAATTCATATAAAGAAATACAGAATGGAAGCTATAGAAAACAGCTTCAACAGCTTCAACAGTCCATAGTCAAATGTAATAAAACTGGCCACTAGTTTTGTGTAAGTACAAAATATATAAAAATTAATTTAAAAATCATTTGAATCAATTAAAATAATCTATGGCTAGGTATAACATACGCCCACAAATTAAGATATCTTAGGGCCGTTTCACACGAACCACTTTACGTGTCGCCACAGAAAAGACACAGTGACGCCACTGATAAAAATACATTATTTTTAATTTATGCTTTCACTTGTTGTGCCGCCACGAAATTGTGTTGCCACAGATGCGTTTGTGTGGTCGGTCCTCGCTAGAAATCGCGCCACAGTTAGTGACACATTTGAAAAGTGCATTAAATTCATACGGACCACGCCACAAGCGACCACAAGTGTCTAGTAGCCAAAATAATAACCAAATAATAATAAGTGATACACATTAGCGTTGCGTGAAACTTGGCGATCCTAGGGAGGCAGAGGCCCCCTTTAATACAGAAATTAAATTATTAATTAGTGATTCTGGAAGAAGTTTTAATTAGGATAAATATTTTCCTATGGATTTTTTATGTCATGATAAATTTAATGCACCCCTATTGCGGACATACCTTAAGCCGCTTAAGGGCACGGGGGCCCCGGCCTAAGTACGCCACTGTAAGCACTTAATAATATAATATAATACATAATACACTGAAAAATACATTATGTAGCTAACATGTGACTATCGTGTGAAACCATATGGTTTGCGTGGTTTTAGTGGTCCATGTGAAACGGACCTTAAAGGTCGATTCGCGCTATACGGAACGTTACCGTCACGTCATAGACCGGCAGCGTAACGTCAAAATAAATCTCCATGCATTTAAATGGCAATGTTCACACTGACCGGCCAAGTAACGTATCGTCAACGTCACGGAACAGAAAGTTTTATCGAAAACTAATTTTTGACGTGACGTTGCCTGTCCTTTCCTGATCAATTTTGGTAGTATGAATTCGTAATTAGAACGGATCCGTCATATTATATTATATTGATTTGACACATTCTAAAATAATCGTAAAAAGACATTTCTTCATCTTCCAATTCCTTGAATAAAGAGTGGTATTCTTCAAATTTTCGCGTAGTAAATATTTTTCTAATCCATGTTTTCTTAGCTCTTCTTTTTATCTTATTCTCTTCTTCATCGTCCAAAATTAGTGCAATCATAGCCAATTTTTTTTGTACTTAATTTAGGCATGTTATAAAATTGAACATTTCACGGGAAACACAGAAAAAAGGAAAAACAAACGTACAACGGACCGATAGACACTAGACAGTGTAGGTATTTGCGTGACGTTGCCGGTCAAGTGTGAATATATTTCTTTTTTGACGTGACGTTGCCGGTCTATGACGTGACGATGACGTTCCGTATAGTGCGAATCGACCTTAATTTGTGCATACGCCGGCATCGGTATCAGCTTATCGCTACACTATGGATAATTTTAAATTCGGAGCGTAGCGAGGCAGCTTTCGGTTTTACTGGCTGGCTGTTTATTTTTTTTCTTTCTTTGTTCTTTGTTCTAGTCTGTGGACACGTTTTTTCCTGGTAAACTTATTCCGATTTTTACGTGTAACAACTGTAAGCTCAAGTTGTCCAGATTATACTTTAGAGAAGTAATTTTTTGATGTTCGACGCCATTTTATAAATAAAAGCACTTCAGTGGGAAAAAACGTAGGAAAACGTACAATTTCACGATTTCATTATTTTATAAAAACACGGACGACGTTTTCTACCATGCAATTATTTGTATTCTTTTATTTATTTTTTTAACTCATACCTACCAAATTTGTATTAATAAATATGTTTTTTAAAATTAATAGAAATTTGTTTAACATGACAAATGGCAGCGGAAATCTTTACAGGATCAATTTTTAAAGTTTTATTTTGTATTTCCATATCAATATCCTTCGACAAAATATGGTCAATCGTGACGTAAAAAATAGCTTTTATGCTCAATCGTTATAACAGGTAAATCGGTAGCATTACAATATATTAATAGGCCCCCCCCTCCTCAAGGTGATTACATTATAAATTATTAGAGCTTAAGTTAATCACATTGACCTATAAACAAATTATTATTTAATTATGAATACATTTGTAAATAGGTACGGTTGTAATAAATACGGTTGATCGATCATTATTATTAATTAGGCATTCGTCTGATTTATCAGCCTTCTCTTGTTAAGTGTTTTCGTGACGACGTCAATATTGTGTTATCGTCGTGACCGTATGGCGTATTCAGTTAATTAATGAAAACAAGACTGAGTATTTATAAGTGTATTTAGATAATTCATGCCTATTCGATTCGGAGCATGCCGAGAGATCTATTATCGATTTGATTATGATGCGTGTTTTTCTCTCTCTCTCTCTGCAAACAGCTTTTCGAAAAGAAATCTTGCTGCGATATATAGAGTATTAGAGCGTGGCAGATTTTCTGAAAGTTTTCTAGTTTCACATTTTCTAGTTGATGCACTTATGAGGTAATTTTTTTGATTTTCCAAGGGGTTTTCAAAATAATTGAGAAAAACCGGAAACAAAATTATAGGTAAAACGGCAAATATCTATGGCACACTGCAGTGGTTACCGATTCCTTTATTTTAAATTTGTACGGCTTACGTTTTTTAACGATATGATGTAAGGTTCTCGGTAATGTAAAAAAAAATGCCTTGACGCGGTTGAAAAGTATCACAAAAGTGATTTTTAAATAAATCCACTTTCTCAGCGTCCGAAGAAGCAAGACTACCGTCTGATTACAATATCGGGATTGCTTAGCTGCCTTCCAAAGATAACCATTATTATTGGTTATTATTATCATTATTGGTAAAAATATTTGTTAAATAGCTTTCTATGGAAAGATATTTATTTCTAGACAAGGTTCTTTGAAGAGAATTAGCTAAATTATTGTACTTATGTTTATCTAATGGCAGGCGGGTCTCTAATACAGAGCTCTCGCTAGCCGCTTTTCTGGTATAAGCATTCGTGTGCAAGATGGTAAGGGAATTCAGTTTACAGGCCGATGCGTGGATGAATTGGATGACCATGCTTATTGAATGGCATTAGTAATATAATTCACTGTTTGATTGATGTCATCAATAGATTTTAGCTTAATATTTAATATTATTTCCTGATTTATTTTGTCATGTTCAGAATCTAAAAAAAAAATTGGCTAGTTCAAAAATAAATTAAAAAAAGATATTAATTAATTAGAAGTGGTTAATTATTATTTCCATATATACTATAAAGGTAAAATGTTTTATTATTTAAATTATTTTAAGTTAACAAAATTCAATCTTGGGTGGTTATTGTTTGTTAATGTCATAATTTATAAATTAATGTAAACGTTTTTTAAGTTTCAATTTGTTATTGTCAAATTGATCAAACAACATGAAATAAACGCTCATGAATTGTGGCATCATCTACTCTAGTAACTTTCTACTATAACAATTGTAGCAAACAAATATTATGTATTTTAGTTTTTCAAATAGGTACTCCGATTGTGATTAATGTAATGCTAAATGCATAATGTTACGTAATGTTACATAATGTTTACAGTTATATTAATATGTATATTATATTGTTGTACTCAATAAATATACATTTATAATCATAAGTAGTATGTATATGTCTTTCAAAATTTTTGAAAACTGAGACATTGATAAATTATGCAATTGTATGCTGCAAATTTTAATCTATTCGTTTAAATTAAAACTATATAATAAATTATTATATTTAAGTATGATTACAACTAATTTATACTATTTCACATAAATAGGAAATTTATAACTAAAGGGCGGATGTTTATGAATTTATTATATTTTTTATAACATCTAAATTAATGCAGAGTAAGATAGAAATTTGTTTCATTACTCAAAGAAATTAAATTACCAATTTAATTTTGCATATTTGTTCAATTTTTACTTGTTTGATCATATTTTTAGTTCATATTTGATGTTTTCGTAATATATAATGTAGGTACAATAATTATTTTTACCAAAACTGGAAAAACCTACGATAGTACTTCTAGATACAATATTAATTGTAGCGATGAATTTTATGTCAATTTTTCAGTTGTGTACGTGTTTCGCATTTCATTTGTTTTGTTTTTGTCCTAAGTGAGTTTCTATATTACATAAAGCTTTATAGCTATTTATTTCAAAATGTCGAAAACTTCCAAATCGTCACGACTACGTATTTTTGTTTCTGAATTATAATTTTTTTACTACCGATGGAATTGTTTTAAACAGTACTTTATGTAATAGATACTTCGGTAAATGGTAATCGACGTTTTTTAGTGCTCAAGCATATTAATACTAATAAACATATCAAAAATTCCAAAAATAAATCTTTGTCAACAATAATTTTATTGTAAATATTTTAAATAAATTCTAAGCCTATTTTTATACCTTAAGTGTATAATTGCATGCATATTTTTCAATTTTTTAAGCATAAACATCTGCTCTCTATTTATAACAGTTTTTATTGGTTGTTGCTGAGAAGCAACACCATGTATTGTAGGGTTTATTAAGCTATGATAAAATAATAATAATAAAAACAGCACCAATCAATTGACTTGTTTATATTCTTACAGGACTATAACAGAAATAAAAACTCATAAAATTTCAACACTCATTGAAGAATTTAATTTTATTATAATTATGATAAATAACATAAAAACATAAAAACCATTGCAAAAAATAAAATAAAAAATGAATAAATAAATATAACAAAAAAAAAAAATGTTTATAATATAATAACAAGAATAATTAATAAATACTATAACAATGAAATATAATAAGCCAGTGGCATAACAAAGAATATTATTAAAATTGATCAATTTTTTTTTAGGTAATGGATAATATAATTAAATAAAAATGTTATTTTTGATCAAAAGCTTTAACATAATAAGTAATCTTCTATACTATTAGATTAGCAATGCCACTGTCCTAAGCCATTACATATTATGTATACAATATAGTATTAAAAAAAACAAGCTAAAATATTATTAACAAATTTCATGCAACATAGAATATAGTTTTTGGAGTTAAATGAGATTAAAAGTTAACTTAACGTTTACAATTATATAATACCAAATTTTAGATTACCGAGAACCAGAGTTAAATGTCTGCATAGAAATTATGCTTATATAATTATAAGAAATCTGAACAGTCATCATATAAATCTTTAATTATAATACAATACATTTAAGTTATAAATATAAAATAATATCCTCTGTAAAAACATTTTTTATATCAAACATGTTAATATTCTGAATATAATATTAAATGATTAAGCACCAATTTCAAGACTTTTAAGTTTCAATGGTCAACAAGATCAAAACAATTTATTTATTATAGTTTGCATTGTATTAATAAGTGGTACATACTTTTACCCTGATTGAGAACTATTGTGTTTATAATTTATAAAAAACTAATATCTTTAGAAGAATATATTTAATATGTATACAATATAAATTTGTTGAAGTCTTTTAATTTTATTTCAAATAATACATCAAAAATAGAAAATAGGCACATAGTTTGCATATTCATTAAACAACATGAGTTCAATTTAGTATTCCTTTAGATTTAAATCTGAATATAGTTAAACAAGTTAAATAACATTTCTCTAAGGAAATCAAAATTAGATTTATAAATATTCTATATATTTTGAATTGATTTTTTTAAATTGCCTGTGTAAGTGCTCTATTAAAATCTTTCAGTGAATTATCTATCTATAAAATATTTTAAACATATTAACAGGCTGTTATTATAAACATGTTTATAACAAAAGAACTATAAGAATAAAATTTGTTCAACATTTAAAATATACAATAGAAAATGTAAAATTAACTTACACGGTTTAAAGATTATGTAATAATTATTTGACACAAAATTTATGTTTGGCAAAAACAAATTCAATTGGATTCTATATAATAAACACGCTTAAATACTAATAAGTATAATATATATAATATAATACCCTCCTATTTAAACAAGCAAATGCATAAAAATGCCTTTAGTGTATATTCGAATGTTTAGATCTAGTAATGTAAAAATGTTAAATATGAAATTTAAAAATATAATATATAATTGCAGTTGATAATAAAATATTCAAATTTTTTTATCAGGTTCTCAGCAATTTTGCTTATAACAACATACAGATGTAAGTTAGTGTAAACACAATATAAATTTGAATAACCAATTGTTTCTTTACTATGCAAAAATTAGTAATTATGTAAAATTGTATAAACTATGTAAGAATAGATGTAATAATTAAAATAATTTTTAAAAATTGTAATATAAATATTAATTACCAGCAAATAATATTTTTAAATTTAAAACTATAAAAATATTTATTATAGATTTTAGAATTTAAAAAAAAAATGCAAAAGCTTTAAAATTGTAGTAAATGAATATAAATATTATAAATTAGACTTTTAGCCGACAACCAAAGCTGTAAGACATTTTTTGTAATCACCCGATGTATCACTCTAAAACATAAATAGTATAGCAAAATAACATTAACAAATACAATAAATACATATTTCAATAAAATAATAATCAATTTTTTTTTTTTAAATGGTTAAAAATAGATAATAAATCTTCAATAATATTAACTAATCATTTTTAGGCTACAGTAATAATTTCATGCAAAATTGCTTATAAATTGTATAAAATAGTTTGGTAATCAACCAAGATAGACTTGGTAAACTATTTTTCATCTACTATAATTGCACAACTCACCATAAATGTATCAGACTGTTGATTGACATAAACAAAAGATAATGCAATTTTAATATTTTTTGTAAACCATTGTAGAAATTAATTATTTAATTCTTAATATTGATTAAAAAAAGATAACATCAATTTAATTGTAAATTAGTTTAGCGGGTATACTTTTATATAAACTATAAACAGTTTGAATTTAGCAAAATAATTTTTATAAAATAATGTGACTACATTCATGTATGTATTTTTGTGTTAAATGATAAATAGATTTTTTTTTTTTGACTATGCATACTAATGTTAATTTTGGAAAATAATAATTTAAATAATAGAATTTAGTACAAAAGTACAAAAATTAATGAAATAAAATCCTTACCGCAATATCAGCTTCCAAAGACTTTCCATACATTGACATGTAAGCATTTTTTATGTCAACCATATCTATTTCGCAACGAGTAGCAACAATACGAATCAAAGCTCTGTCGTGTGTACCAAAACCATCCATACATTCATGTAAGCGTTTAGCATAATATGCACTTTTGTTTCTTACAGATTTAACTAAAAAAATATACAATACATTTGCTATTATAGTATAAAATATTTAAGAGAGAAAATCTAAATAATACTTATAAAAGTTCATACCAATTGCTCGTAGTCCCTTTTCAATGTCTCCACTAAATTCACTCTTGATAGTGTCTTCGAAATCTCGACCAGTTAAACGGTGATATTCCAAAAATACCTGTTCTAATTGAGAGTAACTACGACTGCACAAAATCATGTTGAATGTAGATTCATCAGTACCAAACTGAAGTTGACCTATAAAATTACAATAGTTAATTAAATATTTTCATGTATAATTAATAATTTATAATTATATACATTTTTCAACTATTTACCTGCTTGTAACAAGTTTTGTGCATCAGTTTGAGCAGATGCAACATCAATATGTGTGTTTTCACTGCGGCGTCCCTATATAAATAATTATTATCATTTGAAAAAAAATATATGTTATTATTTAAAAAATAACAAACCTGACAAAGAGAAACTAATAGTCTGCGGAAAGTCCCAGATGTTTCTCCTTTTAGATCTTTCTCTAAATCATTACCAAATACTATAGAAAATGATAATATTTATATCAGTTTATAAAATAAATAAATTAACATTTGTTTAAAATTAAATTAACTGACATTTGTGGTATGCCATTTTTATATTATTGATCTCAGCATTAGACGCCGAGCATATAATTTCAATTATTGTTTCTTCGCAAGTGCCAATACCATCAACAGCATAATGTAATTCACTAGCAAGAAAATCATAAGTTGGTGTCATGAGTGCTACAATTAAGTCTTCTAACTTTCCACCCAATTCACTTTTCAGATTGTCTATTAAATCCTGGTTGATATAATCAAACATTTTATTCAAAAAAATATAATATAATTATTTTAGTAAAAAATTATATCCAACAACAAATACGATGATTATTATTCCAACCACTTACTTTGCCATACATAGTCTTAAATTGAATAGCAATTTGCTGTCGTTGAGAATTGACTCTGTGAGCCAAGACCTGTATGATTGCTTTTTCATCTGTTCCAATTCCTTTCATAGCTTTACGCAATATTTCTGCATCACGTTGTGCATCAAATGGATTTGCTGGGCGTAGTGTTGGATTAGACTAAATAAGAATAATTATTTATTTTTATCATAAACTTATAAATTAAAAACAGCTATTGTTTACTATTTTTTTTTTCATTATTATAATTAACCCTTTAATAAGCAAATAAGTTTTATTTCTATGAAAAAAGTGTATTATACAGAGTGTCCTAAGGTCATAATCAAATTTTTTTTTTTTAAGGATAATTCTTATGTTTTGGTAAAAAAATTAAAAAATTCTCTTCGATTTATTATTTTCAAAAATATGATGTTAATTTTTAAGTTTATTGATTTTTCTGAAAATTTTGTTTTAACTTCTAATTTTTATTAAATTTGTGATTTTTAATAATTTTTTAAAGTTCAGAAAAAAGTACTTATAATTATGCAGCAAGCTGTATTCACATACCCTAATTGATTATGATTACTATGAACTTTAAATAATTTATTAAAAATCATGAATTTAATAAAAATAAAATGTTGATAAGTAAAAATTTCAAAAAAATTTACTCTATATAATGGCTATCTTCAAATTATTTAAAAATAATAAAATAAAAAGTTTTTTTTCTAAACATACTAAATTAATTAAAATATAAATATTTGTAGTCCACATCCTTGTGAGTAAAAGAAAAACGTAATTTTATTATCTTTGGAGATATTACAATGAGTATATATTTGTGGAACACCTGTATATAACACATATATTTTTCATTTTAATATTCTCAATATTACTGTTAACTTAAAAAAGGGCGTACAAAATATAAATAGCAAAATTATTAAATTAATCATCCTATTATCAGAATTTACACAATAGACTTTTAATGTTAATTAAAATAATGGTTAATTAGGTTAATTAATCTTATTGCATTAAATTTATTAGAGCTAAATGTTTTTTTTTTTTTTTTTGTAAATAAAATAGGTATTGCTTAAGTTTACTTAATATTTTTTATTTCATTATTCATAAAAATTAAATTATTTTTTAAGTATTTTGTAAAGATAGTTAATACAAGTTAATACTACTTAAATTATAAAAGGGGTTTCACAATTTAGGAAATAACTATAAACTTGAAAAACTTATATACTTCTATTAAAATATAAAAATAGGAATAATAATAATTATACATATATTATATATTAATATTTGTTTTCAAAAAAATAATAACATCTCACCTTCTTCTGTGCAGGAGCGCTATTCACTGGTTGATAATGAGCAGGAGAGCTAACAGGTGGATATGATGCTTGTGATGGAATTTGAGAGCCACCTCCATATCCACCGGCTTGTTGAGTGTAAGGATTCACAGATTTTGATGGATAGTTGGACTGTGGTTGGACATTTGGATATGAAGTAGCTTGTGATTGATATGGGGACGGAGGATACTGTCCTGGCATAGACGATGTCGGATACATGGATGGATTTGGAACATATGAACCAGAATTTGGTGGATATTGACCAGGTTGTTGTGATGGATATTGACCAGGTTGTTGTGATGGATATTGACCAGGTTGTTGTGGTGGATATTGACCAGGTTGTTGTGGTGGATATTGACTAGGTTGTTGTGGTGGATATTGACTAGGTTGTTGTGGTGGATATTGACCTACTTGTGGGTAGGGACTTTGTTGAGGATAACTAGGTTGACCTGTTGGATAAGTATTTGGCATTGGATAACCTTGTTGTCCAATATTACCAGCTGGATATTGTGAATAAGAAGGTTGGGAGCCAGGCATTCCAGTCTGTCCAGGCATTCCAGGCATTCCAGTTTGTCCAGGCATTCCTGGCATTCCTGTTTGTCCAGGTATTCCGGATTGGCCTGGGTATCCCTAACAAAAATATCAGATAGAAAAATAATTTAATTAGGTACTAATATTAATTATTACAATTACAGTTATTTTAAATTTTGTTTTCTTTATTTTATAATCTAGTGAAATAACTTACCTGATTGTTTGGTGGATATCCTGGATAGCTCATTTTATATATATATAATGTATATATTTACTTTTTTATAATTTGTCAATATTTTTCTTTTATAGTGTATACTATACACCCTTAAACAAGAATTACAAATCAAACTGATGATCAATCACTAGTGATAATAATAAAGTATTTAGTACAAATAAAATTGTAAATTTTAATAGAAACAAGTCAACAAAAAAAGGGCGATAAACATCTAACAGCAAAATAATACTGAAGGTCTTTACCACGGATATAAAATAAATATATTACTTATCTATGATATATATATAACTGGTCACAATATGAGGGGCGGGGGACAGGGGGTAAGCCATACAAGTTTACTCTCTTATCAACAACACTGTGACCAACGGATTTTAGCGCTACCAGTGGTTTTATTTGGAACCACATTTATATTAAATTTTTTACTGCTAAAAAAAATCCATATTCTTACAATTTTGACATCTTGGCATCTTGACATCATCAAGGCATTTATTGTTAAAACAATTTTTATTAAAATAAATATAAATAAATATTGTAATAATATAATGAATACGCGTAAATGTGATGTGAAAGAATGCACTGATGTAAAAATAAATCTTATGAATTTTTTATTTAAGCTACCAAAAGCTAATTATTTAATTTAGAAATTAGCAGAAATTATCGTTTTTCTATTGGACCAATATTTTTAGTCGAAAAAGTAGTTTGCTAAAATGAATATAAATTTAAAACTTTTTCGGGGAATAAAAAAAATTCTAACCATTTTGCTGGTCCAACGATGGTGTCCGGACTCTAACCGGTGACCCAAAATCCTTATTATGCACAAAACTATCACAACCTACAGTAGCGGGTTTAGTACTTTGCCTAGGAGGGGGGAAAGTTGGTCAATATTTTATATATACATACTCATATATAATTAGAAAAATATTATTTACGCGTACAGACGTAGGTACATTTAAACAAAATGTTTACGGGGATATCCATGGCCCCTTTGGCCCCATCCACCGCCGCCCCCAATGACTTATTATACTACCTATCGCAAACACCTTACGATAAGCGGAAAATATAGATTAGATAGGAGGAAATCTGGAATAAGTTAACAATATCATTTATTTTTTATCTTTGTACAAGTCCTATTATATAATAATAGTATATATTGTATTATATAATAAATAATACTACTACAGCGCCCTCTCAGACAATAAGAGCACTACAACATTCGTTCGTTTAAATTGGTTGTTGAATCGCTATAAATCGATTTAGCCTTAAAGAGAATGGACTATTTATTCGTGATCTTGTTAATGGTTTTGAGCATAGATAAGGTTTCGAGTTTCGACGTTATTTTTGTTTGGATTCTGTTGATTCGGAAAAGTTGAACGTTGGGAAATCAGAAACCCGCGTAAAATACTGTAAAAAAAAGTAAGAAACGGGATACACCGATTATTGGAACATTTAAAGATTTTCATTAAAGAAACTATAATATACATTCTAGATCTTATAGTTAGGATTCAAGACCTATAGTCATAGAGAATATTACTCATTCCACATTGCACTTATAATCGTGAAATGTGAATGAGTCTATGACGTGGATAGTTTATTATATTTATAATTTAACTTTGAAGATACAATACTTAAAATGTCGTCTTTAATTATATTTAATTTACCAAATAATGTAAGTATCATAATATGTAAATAATTTTAATTGTTAATATTGGTATACCTATATCGATAATTTTTTCTTCTTAGATAACTAAAATGGAATTGATGAAAACATTTAGTCAAAAAGGAAGTGTTACAAATATTCAAATTATATTTTCTGTTGAAAATGAATGTTGTTTTTTTGCATTAATAACGTTTCAAACTGAAGAGGAAGCAAAAATTACTCAAAATTATTTCAATAAGACTACTCAATATTCATCACGCATCAGTATCGAACGGTGTACAGAGAGAAGTAAATATTATGAAAAGCAATAATTATAAATTTACCTATTCATTTTTTGGATATTCCTTATTTTTATGAAACTTATTATATTGTAATATGTCTTGATTTAATGATTAATTTTGTTATATGTTTTGTATGTAGTTGACAATGAAATGGTAAAAAGTACTGTTCAACATCCTAAAGTTAAGCCACAAAACAATGAAATTGCAAAATATGAACCTAAAGAACCAACATATAATATGTCCAGTTATTTGGCAAATTCACCACACCGTAAAATCAATTTGCCAAGTTATTTAGACAAATTACCTCATACTGAAGGTTTGATTGATTATTATTATTATTATTATTTATAAAATAATATGTGTCCTATTAAATATCAATATAATTATTAGTACGGTATTTATATTTTACTTTTAGGCCAATGGAGTGTTATAAATCAAACAGGAAGGCAAATTTATTCAAAATCATTTATGTTATCACTTGAAAATAAGCCTATTTGTCTTAAGGAACCTATGGAAACGGTTGAAAAACATTTATCAAAATCATTCAATAATGTCCAAACAGTAGCAAAAAAAAGTTTGATTTTATTTTAAAATAATAATATACCTAACCCGCTTTTTTGTTCTTTTATCTCCTTTTTCCTCGCATTAAAATTACCAAAATGGTTTATCTACCTTACTTTATTCCTCGTTATTTTATTCTCAATAATAATCATTTTTGAAACCTTTTTTATAAAGTGTGATTTCTTTTATGTACATTTCTTTTTTTATTCCTTACTAAGTATAACCTAGGCCAGCTTACTTTCTAGACTAATACTATCTTACTCCATTGTTTGATAATCTTGTTCTCTATTGGTTCATTTTCGCTGATTTTCACATTTTCATGTTTTTCCACATTTGTGGAACTGTCTTATTGTACCATGCTTTTTGTTTTAATCAGTGATGTGCACTTTGAATAGTTTATACTATCAATAGTTATTGATAGTTTGTATGAACTATCAAATATTCAAATAGTTTTATTTGGTATTTTTCATATTATGAAAATATAGGTATTTATAAAAAAAAAAAATTGAACTAGCTTTACAATTAAAGATTGAGTATTGGTTATTAACTGTTGTTAATAATAATGTATTACAATATATTTTAGCTGAAAAAAAGAATGAAAACCGTTTAATACCAGTGACTGAAGAAACAATAACCAATGTCCAATCTACTCTAGATATTGAACCTGTTGTTACAAGTACTGTAAGTAAAAATTTAAAAAAAAGTTATTATAATTGGATTTTTAATTTATTCACAAATTACTATTAGACCCATAGCCAAGTGAGTATATTGGGTTTATTTTAATGTGTAACCCATGATCAGTAACTTACATTTTTTGTATAAGTATTATATTCAGATTATTTTTTCTGTGGGAAAAAATAAAAGTGTATGAACACATAGTAATAGTTGATGAAGTTAAAGATTTGTATACTTTGAAAAAATCATCTATCTATATAGATGCTTATAAGTGTATCCTTTTTTAAAAAAAAATTTGGTACGGGCTTTGCTTGGCTCTGCTTAGAAGTGTCTAGAGGTGTCACTGTTAGGAGTACAAATGTACTCCTAACAGTGACACTTCTTGAGATCTTTCACTAATTCCTGATTAAAATTAATCATGGCATACACCACAGTGAAAGAGTTGATGAAACTCTCCTAGTGGCGGAAGAGTTCAGTACAAAGTCCTTATACTCTGGCTCAAGCAAAGAAGACAGGATTGGAGAGGCTCTAGAGTTCTTTTTGGCCAACCTTCTTAAACTATTAAAAATCATCCTAATTTTCAGTGGGGTGCATACTTCTCGTTCATTAATTTAATTTTCTCCAGAGGTAACCACAACTACATCTTCTCCCTCTCTCCACCAAAGAATGCGGTGCTAATTCAGCATTTAATAAAAAGGACACAACGTGCCATATCAAATTTGCGTTTATCAGAGATAACTTTGTACTGTTATTTTTAACATTAATATGAACTTATCCATTACTTAACTTTATGATAATATTATCTGTGCATTGTTGTTGCTTTATTTTTGATGTTTGAATTGTCCAGCAAAATATAAGCAAATTTTCTTTGCCATAAGTTTGTAAGACGGAAACAACACATGTGGGTATCATGCTCTCTGAAATTTTTGAGACTTTTATCGCCTCTCAAACACATCATAGTAAAACTAATACATTCTCCTTTGTACTTCAAATCTAAAAATAAATTTGTTAACATTTCCTAAAATAAGAAAGGCCAATCAAAATAAAAATGTTTTATTAATAAAGACTGCATGCTTTTTGATACTAAAAAGAAAACAGCATTATTAGACCATTCAATTTACAGGACTATTTGGAAAACCAAGAAGTTGCTGACAAAATAAATTTGGAATGTGAAACTATCTTAGATACATTTTCTCAAATGCAAAATTTGGAAGTATGTATTAAATTAACATATATTTTAAATAATATGAGCAGTGCCAGATTTTAAACTCTATGGTGCTTTGGTGCAAAACAAACTTTTAGGATTTCCTTGGGAAAACATTTCAGCATAGTACCTTTGTCAATTTATTAAAAAAAAAACCAATATATTAATTTTACTATTTTAATGGTACTTTGATATCAATAATATTAGAGACCCCAAGTATTTCAGAGTACAGAAGCCCTCTTGCAGTATACTGTTTGCACGGGTGATTTATCTGGCACTTAATATGAGTTATTATCTATATTTTAATCATGAGTTTCATACCTTAAGGATATAGTGCATTTACTAACTGAAGATAAAGGTTCTGCCATTAGAACTAGACATCAAGAATTTGTCAAAACTATGATACTAACATCAGTTAGCATTCTGAATAGTGGGACAGTTGCAGGCAAAATATTTACAGATCTTATATCTTACAAACATAAAGATAATATTCAAGTTCTTTCTGTAGTGAATGTTACTCAAGGGTTATTATTTTCATTAAATAATACATTAATTTTAATTTATAAGTAAATACAAACATTTTTTTTTTTTTAGAATTAATGCGGTCTTAAAGAATTGGAATGATTATTTAATTGAGTATCCACTGTTAGTTTCCTATATTGCTGACATAATTAGTGAGTAATATAAATATAAATTTAAAAATGTATATTTAAAGTTAAATCAGGTAATTTAAAATAAATATTTAATTTTGTAGCTCAATTGTTAATATCAAAGACAGCTTGTTTTGAGATAAATAATTTATACGATTGTTGCATATCTTTATGTCATGAATATTCCATGGTATTGTTTACTGAAATATTGAAAAAATGTTTGTTTATATTGAACAAAAGTTCATAAGAAACACTAAATATAAAAGAAGTAAGTTATTTGTATAGCTGTTATATTATCCATGTTATGACACATATTAACAGCATATTATATTCTCTCAAGGTCTATATAAACTTGGCAACTATAACACAAAATCTTGTTTAATTCCTGGACCATTCCAGGAAGGTCTAAGACGGTCTGTACGCTTTTAAATATCAGAGTTCACACTATCTCCATGACCATCTACCAGAATCCAACTGGGATTATAGAAATCAATATGTAAATATTTATTATAAATGTCTACACAATATCCATGTACATTTCACTTTATGACTTCAACTATAACATGTTTATAAGTTATCAAGAAATATTTATTTAACTATACATTAAGAAAATAAATAAAAAAAAAATAACTGTTAAATACAATTGTCTGAGTTATTGTCAATCAATTTTAATTGATTTCCAAAGCAAATAATTTGATGCGGCCCATGGGATCTAAATAATCTATTCCTACAACTCCTGATGGTTAAATACATACCAAGTTATTTTATTATAGTTTCTAATAATTAATTTTATGCTTTTAATAGGAAATGTTTTATTTATTTTACATTGTTTTTCAATTAGGTATGGTATTAAACTAGTTAGTGGATTTATTAATGTGACTTATTAATCAAGGATTTATTTGGATTATGGATAACCATGAATCTAAAACACTAGCTATTGTAAAAATGATTAATGATTTAAACATTGGAATTTACATGATTTTTTATTAATCTTTTGTATATTTTTTTAAAAACTTGATTATATAACTAATACGTATATAATATATACTAACGAATACTAAACCTTTTTGGAATTTTGTTGAATCTTTAAAAAAAAATACTGATTGTAATGTGTATGATATTGTAAAATATGATAATATAACTTCAACAAACATGCCAGAAAAAGCTTAACATTTTGTAGATTTTTTTCAAGGTTTTTTGAATCTGATTTGACTAATTCATCAGAGCTTAACTAACTTTCAGACATTTCTTCTAATACCTAGTATCTTAAGTTCCTGGTTAATAAATAAAATGAAATTTATGAGTATTTAAATCTATTGAATACCCACTCGGTTACAGGTCCAGAGGTGTATCCTCAATTTTTTTTTTGGTCAAACGTATATCCTTTAATTTTAAAATTTAATGTTCAATAAATCTTTATGTATTGGTTACTTTTCTGACTATGGAAAATGTGACTCCCATACAATAAACACGGTGACAAACATTGTCCCGACTATAGAGCAATCACTAAAATGTCAATTATCCCCAAAATAATTGAAGCGATAATCACAAAAAAGTTATCTTTTATTATCTCTACGTATGCAGAATAGGTAGCATATTGCGATTCTTGTATATTTCCCACTTACGTATTCCCCGTTCAATAATCGACTGCACGTCTGCACCACTACCATCCATTTGCCAGTTGTCCAAAATAGATAGTATCGTAGTTCGTGATCTAAACCAAAGAACATTTAAACACCAGTTGGTAGATTAAAAACCATATGTTTTGAAGTTTAAAACTGATTACAGTAGTTTCTCTAAAGCCGTGATCTAAACAGTATTTTGGGCGGAGTCCTTTGGCGATATTATATTTTTATTTTTAATGTGAATCGATCGTGTTCAAGTTATACGTCAATTTTCTGTTAAAACCCGTTCAAATTAATAAATAACGAAAATGAGGTTGAGAGCAATATTAGGTTACACCTTCTTCGGAACGACATGCACGGTATTCTGGTCCGTTGTTTTGTTCTACCTTTTGGCCGGCAAAGGTGAACAAATCAGTATCGGTTGGTTTTTAGCTAACACGTCGCCCTACATGTGGGCCGTGTTAGGTATATCGCTTGCAGTTGCACTGTCCGTTGTCGGAGCCGCTTTGGGAATACATACAACTGGCGTGAGCATTGTCGGCGGTGGTGTGAAAGCGCCTCGTATCAAGACCAAGAACCTCATCTCCGTCATTTTCTGTGAAGCAGTGGCTATTTATGGACTCATCACCGCAATCGTTATGTCCGGTCAATTGGAATCGTTCACGGACAACGTGGATACCCTTAAAAGTATTCGAGAGCAAAATTGGATGGCTGGTTATTTAATTTTTGCTGCCGGCATCAGTGTAGGTTTGGTGAACTTATTTTGCGGTATCGCTGTTGGAGTAGTTGGTTCTGGTGCAGCATTAGCAGATGCTGCCAATTCTTCTCTCTTTGTCAAGATTTTGATAGTAGAAATTTTTGGAAGTGCGATTGGTCTTTTTGGTCTAATTGTTGGCATTTACATAACTTCCAAAGTGAAAATGGGTGATAAGTAAATCAAATTTAAAATGTTTCATGTGTATATTTGTTTTTTTTTTTTTTTCATAGTTTTATTTTATTTGAAATTCCTTTATACTGTATAATAGGTTGAATGATTAGTAAATCTACCAAGTAGTGAAAGTATGATTATTAATTATGATCGATAAGTAAATAAATTATTTCATTTGTTTTATAATGAATTGTATTTTTTTTAAATCACAAAACCATGTATACATTAAATTTCGAATAGAATACTACATTATATTAATTACATATGTTTACTTAAAAATTGTATTTGTTAATATTGTTTGTGGTGTATAATTTGATATAATGTATTCAATTCTGTTCATAATTCAAGAACTCCAGATCAATTTTTTTTGTTTATTGTAAACAATTGTTCTTGGAAGTTCTATTAACTTTATAAATAGGTTCCAAAAAAAACTTTAAACTAGAACAACTTAATCAACTTATATTGCATGTATTATAATACTAAAAACATGTACTTCATCATTCCACGTATTTATAAATAAATATTTGTTAACTTAAATGTTAATTTGACTGTATTAATTCTTTATTGCTTATTTCGGTTTTGTATTATGATAGCTAAGTATTGTAAGACGAAATTCAGATAAATATTTGTACGTAATATATTTTTATTAATGCTGGTAAATTGTATAATTCATTGTTTAATTTATCAGTTTTAATAAAATATTTTAAATTTATAAATATATGCTTTATTAATCTTAAAATCAATAAATAACAATTTATTATAAATTAATTTCTAATGAGAATATGATAATCGTTAATTTAACAATATTTTAATATAGTATATACCAGTTGAAGAAATCAAGACAGTTTCAGTACTTTTATTTTGGCTGTGAAACAAAAAATTTAATTCTTAATGTTTTTTTTTTTTGTATATATTCATAAATTTATTACCATTACCAATAAACTTGCTCTTATCAAAATATTTTTCGGAACACTGAGGAGGATATTTTTTAATTTTCATTAATAAACGGGAAAATTTGGGAATTTTTTATATAATTTTCGTTGATTTCTTGATTACCTTGGAAATAAGGGAAAAAATATAGTTATATTAATAACAATTACTAATAATACTTAGAATCATTTTTCATTACCAATGGTTTATTGGTGTCCACAGATATATGTTTTATTACTTTTTATATCTTCACGGCCTAAAATAATGGCACACCCAATAGCACTTTTAAAATATTTATTATTGCATTAGAATTTGAGGATAGTTAAGGCTAATGTTTTTATTATGTTTCGACTTAATAGGAATGCTTGAAAATTCATAGTGAGGTTCATTATAAGATGTACTTAGTGGTAAAAAAAAAATTGAGCATAATGTAGTTTTTTTGTAATTAATTTAAGATCAAATTTTAGTGAAAATCATAAATATTACAGCATTTCAAAACATGTACAATTGAACTTTGCTCAGAATCGTATTTCATTTGTAATGGTTTATTATTGTTTACAGATATAAATTAAATAACTATGTAGCCTACCTTCCTAACTTTCCAGTTACAACAGTATTAATTATTTTTTTAAAAAAAAATATCCATAATTTTGATCATACAAAATATATTTATAATAATATTGAAAAATAATACATTTGTCATAAAATAAAAAAAACATTAAATTATTTATGCCCTATTTCATTAATTGATCTGGTAGTTTTATCAAATACATGTCTACCTGTAGGAAATGGGTCTTTTTTACTCAATACGACTTTCTTATGGGCATGCGATAAATATCCACGAAGTGTTCCTCTATAAATCATGTTCACCAATAAAGATTGTGCGTTATCAAAACTTGTTTCAGGATCATCAAACTTTTTTAATAAAGCCGCAATAGTTTCAACAGGTATAATGTGATTGTTGGCAATTAAAAAGCTGGAAAATTAATAAAAATAATTCTAATTGATCTAATTAAAATACAATATAGGTTTTAGGAATTTTTATATTATTTTTTTTTAATTATTATAATTCAAATTATTTCTTATTGAATTTTCAAGATATCTAAGATACCTAATTCATTAAAGAAAAATAAAAATTCTAGAATAACTAGTTTTTTGAAAATCTATATCTACTCATATGAATTAATATGTTTTCTTTAAAAAAGAATACATTTTGGCGAACATGTTATAAGTAACTTATTATAAGCATCTAAAATGGTTCATGTAAGTAATTTTTTTTATAAAAACAATTTTTTAAGGTACTTATATAAAAATCATTCACTACCAAAATTTGTATTAATTTATAAGTAAATAATATCAACAAGAACAACTTTTTGATAGTGTTCAAAATACTTACAATTTCTTAAAAAGATTTCTATAAACAATATTTATTAATTTTTGCAACACTAAATATATTCCACACTTCATATAACACACTTCGTGTTTATCAATACATTCTCTAAATAGTTTCACATTCCCTGTTTTTAAAGAGGTAGTCAGATCCATAAATACATCCAAATCATACTTTTTAAGAAGATTTAAAGATGGCATTATCCCCTAAAAAAAAATATTATAATTTTCTTTTCATATTTTACAATGAATGAATATTTACTTACTTGTAGCATGTTTAAAGGTATAAGTTTCTGTAAGATCAATTTTTTATTTTTAATAGACTTTCTATAACATCTTTCAAAAGCTATTATCAAATTTTCTCTAGCTGTAATAACCACAAATAATTCAATTAGGTACCGTAAAACTTACTTGGGTTACTTGGAGTATTTTTAAATTTAATTTTAAAATTATGGAAAAGCAAATAAAATTGAGCAGTTTTATTAGGTTACCAAAAATTTATTTCTCGGTTAATTTATAAGAAAATAACAAAATTAACTTAATTAAAAACAGGTTTTTGCTCCAAGTATATTGGTTTGACGGCAGGTATTATAAATAAATAATGTGTATGCTAAATATTATTCAGATACTACATGCACAATAGGCACTATTTGTAAACACAAGGCAATGATTAGGTTGAAATGTGATACAATTATGTGAAAGTTGTTCGATTTTATGTAATAGATAGAATAATATAATGAATATTTATGTTAAAAATAAATAGGATCCTGCATAGATATTTTGTTAAGAACAATTCTGATGGGATTTATAATGATACTGATTAAATAAAAATAAAATTAGAATTAGCCTATGAATGCAAAATTCTGTGAAGTACATATTTTATAACTAGTAATGAGCGGAACCGACTAGTTTTAACTATTAATTGTCAATCGATAGTTTTCATTCAATAGTAGCACAGACTAGATTTTACTATTGATAGTTTAAAAAACAACAGAGTGTTTTTGACTCGATAGTATAAAACCAACAAGAGTATTTTTTGAACTAAATATATATTATCAATAAAATGAACTACTCAATAGTCCAACAGTTTTTTATCGGTAGTATTGGCACCGACTGGTTTACAAAACAACTTAGTGTTTTTGACTATCAATAGATTAAAAACAACCAAGTACTTTATCAACTAAATATATAGTGTCAATAGTCAATAGCTTTCACTTGGTAGTGCCCATCACAATTTATAACATAAGCTTTGAATAGATGCAGTTTGATAAGAAAAAAAAATCAAGCATAAATTACCAAATTTAATAATAAATATTGGATGGTTTTTTGATGAAAACGATATCTGATATAACTTACCATCATTAAATTTGCCTTCAAAGATCTCTTTGCAACCAGTATAATAGTAAAAGGTGACCACATGAGCAACTGGAAATATATTCTTGTCTGGGCACATTAAAATAGTTTTTGTCAAACCCGTAGTCAAATGAAATTTCTTAATTTTATGATACACTTTCAACATTTGGTTAACAATAAACATTATTGTCCAACGTTTGGAGTGGCGTGCTGGAGCTCGTCTAACATAGATAAAATAAAAATAATTTGAATTTTTAACAGTCATGGTTAATAATCAGTAAAAATATAACTTACGTGTCACCAGAACAAATACGGAAATACATCATCATTGAATCAATATATTTCTTTTGAAAATCATTATATTTTTCCAATTTCTGTTTCTTAGAAGAAGAGTCTAATGTATCAAATGCATTTAAAAGGTATCTGAGATCTACACAAACCTAACAGAAAAAACATTTTACTTTAAAACTATCTATTTTTAAAAATAAAAATATACTCACTGTATTAGCGAGTGGCACCATCCAGTTTTCACTATCAGATGACTGAAGATACTTCACAATGTTTTGAAAAATTGCCAATTGTCCTTTGAAAGCTTCGTCATATTTTTTTTCGCTAACTGCTTTGAGAACACTTAAATAATTTAAAATAATATTAATATGACATATTTTTAGTTACATTAAATGCGACTCAGTGGGTTTCAAAAACTGAAGAAGCATCATTAAAAACCTACCCACCTAATAAATTCACAAGAGCCACTGCATTTTTCAATGTTTACAGGCCTTTTTTACTTTTCATAAATATTTTAGTTTACTACCTATAGTACATACATTCCTATACAACTATAAGCAGTTACTCCTTATAGTCTTATAACAAGCCTGACACTAAGGGATGTATAAAAAATATTTCCTGAAGAAATTTAATAACATAAACATTTTTTATATATATATAAAGTTAACATTGATAAATTTATGATAGACTTAAAAAATTATAAATATAGCGTTTACGTATATTTCTAAATTATCTTTTGTTTTACATTATGCAAACTAGTTGACATTTGTTTATTAAATGAGTATGAAATAATGATGAAAACTTTTAACACAATTTTTGTCTTTGATTAATTCAATAAAAATGGGTTTTATACAAATATTAATTACTTAACTATTATATCTGTAATTAAGTATTTTATAATAATTTATTTACCATTATATATTAAAATTTATAACCAATATTAGTTAAGTTTAAAACTGTGTGATTTAAGATTTGAAAACTATGCATCATTCTTCAACATCGAAAATACCACTGACCTAACTTACAAGACTACTTTTTAACCTAATATTGCTATAAGGAAGATAGTGTTCAAAGTAAAATCCTAAACCTCGCCTTACTTAATCTTCAGTCACCGCCATTTGGTCGCTTCATGAACTCATGTCAAATTTTTAATTGAAAATAATCCCTAATATATTATGCAAAATTATGTCAGCTAGGTAACAAGTGTTGAATTAAGGTATACTTAAGGGGACAAATACTTCTTCCTGAAATTTTATTTATCTCCCCTTGACAAATAAATCTGTCAACAAAATGACAAATAAAAAGAAGTGAGCTCTTCCCAGAGAAATTTTCTGTATTCAATACTGTAGGTAACAGGAAAATAAATAATGTAGTTTATACGAGAGTAATGTTTCCTAAAATTATGTATTATGTACAATAATAACATTTAGTTTTTAAATAACTTTAACTTTTAAAATAATAGGTAGGTAATTTCTGAAAAATACTGATTGTATCATTTTGAGTATTAAAAATTTAGTTAAAAACCAATTTTATATTTCTAAATATAACTTCTAATAATTCTAAAAAGAAGTTCAATTTTTCATATATATTTTAATTCAACGCCTTAAAATTGCTTTTACGCCAATAATTACTTTAAATGTGCAACTATTTCAACTTCAAAATCAAGCTCATTATCTTCAGCAATTTTTTGAAGATCATCAATAGTATTTTTCTGGCTCCAATCTTTTGATGAATTATCTCTCAATGAAAAGAAATTCTGTAAAAATTAAAGTATAGTAGATATATTTTATTGTTGATCATTATAATATTAAAGGGTAAAAAGTATAAAAGTACAATTACCGCCAATGCAAGGCCATTCTCTTCATTGTAAAATGTTGTGGTCTAAAATATCATAATAACATAATTCAAAATAAATAAGACATAACGGAAAGGAAGTTTAAAATATTATAATTAAAAAGTTGACTTACCGCTAATACATAGTCTTCTGTATACATATTTGAAGAAACTTACTCCCAAAGAATAAAATGCTTATAATCTTACAAACACGAAACTTACTTAAGTACTTAAGAACCTACAACTCGAGTAGGTAAATACAAATTATTGTATCGAATAAAATAGTTTAATTCAAAAAAATTACATAATTATTAATTAATAAACCGCAAATTTTTGTTATAGTTTATAATCACGAATTAAGATACACAGACACCAAACGAACGTGTGATAAGTGAAGCTCGAACCTTCTCACTTTTGGCAAGGCCACTAACACCATCTAGTGTACTCTTTCAAACTATGTAAATACAAATTATCGAATAGATATGCAATTTATTACATACCCTACTACTCCAATCTAAACTTTAAACTGGTTTTAATTAATTTTTACACCAATTTTGTCTTAAAGCGTTAGCTGTCATGTCAAATTTTAGATTATAATATACTAGTATATGATCTAAGTGCCAAACAGTGAGAAACGGGCGACCTCAGAAAAATATTGATAAGACCTTTCCGTTTGGTTACGCATAGTGTAATTACTCCACGGCCTTACTATTTACTAATGAGTAATTACTCCATTGACTACTAGTAATAGTATTAGTACTATTGATCATTAGTCTATTAGTATAAAGTTAATGAATTACTCTTATGGATATCCTACTATTTTGTATACCTAATCGTGATTAGTGAATATAATAATGTTAGGATGTTATCATTCATTACAAATTGACTGAAATTCTAACCACGGTTATAGATAGTATTGTTACAGAACGAGTAAAGTGATTAAGTGTCCTGTAAAAAAATATGTTGCAAAAATGTCTCTTTATGCTAGTGCCTTCTAGTAGATTACTATAATATACTAATAATATTGGCGTAGCTACCGCAACTGGGACTCGGGCGTAAACAAGAATACTACAGGCAATTGCCTTGGGGTGTATAATTTTTTTTGTGGGCTTACATGTGTGATAGAGGCGTTTATGATTGTTAAGTTTTTTGCACACAGATTATATTTAAAATTAAATCAATATACGCGTGCAAATGAAGCAGGCTTAATAGCTAGTCGTGAACGCCAATTTAATTGACTGCGAGTCAAGTGATACATTACAGTGTCGGATAAAGCCCATAATATTATAACCATACCAATCATAGTTAGTCCAACTTATAGTTCATAAGTAAAATATTTATCGTAGGTAGGTAACAGTTACTGCCTACAAAAACTAGGTGCCTATCTATTACAGGTAATCCATGCACCATCTATGGTGCAAGTGTAAATTTACTTAATTTAAAATTAAAACAAAATTTTCGATGAAATAAAGTATATTATTTTATGTTCCATATAAAATATTAGGGCATATTTAGTGCGGGTTTTTATGTTTCACATACTCGCAGTTTGCCAAAGTCTTACTCCGAGTGCAGTGTTAATTGCACGAGTTCTACGAAACAGTGCGCTTTATCTTTTATAGAAAATGGTATTTATTTTGAATGTTTTGTAATATAATTTTAAAATTCGAATAATTTATACAGGAAAAAAAAATCCGAATAAATGGAAAAATAATTTAGTGTTAATTGTGTAATTTATAAAGTCCAGTCATCAGTTATAGGTTATAGGTTTTATAGTTCTGAAAGATGTTGAAGTTTTTTTTTTGCATACAATCGATCTTTATAATTGTGCGAAAAAATAGCTGTAGACCTCAAAAGGCACACTACATCTCCAATTTTTTTTTTTTATAATTGTATAGATCTTTATCTATAATAGCAATGATAAACCATTGCTAAGGAAAAAACGATTCTGAGTGGTGTTCAGTTGATGATGATGCTTTGTCAACAATAGATATGTCATATTATGGTAAAATAATTTAGTAGACATTATTTTTTTTAGATTCTGAGTGGAGTGAGGAATGTATTGGTTTTATTATTTTTTTTATGTGAATAGTTTTTTTACCAGTAAGTCTACTCCGATTATCAAGTATAGCACGTTTTCTGAAGGAAAATGTTCTTTAGGTAGTACTTTAAAGTGGTTATTTTTTTAAAATTCTCATTAATATTCAAGATAATGAGAAAAACTCGGTTATTTAGGTTAAAACAGATTCAAAAACGGTTGTCATTGGAAACCGTTTTTATTTATTTTTTGTTTTTATTATTTAAATATTTTTTAAACAATCATCGTTATCATGGAAACGCATATTGTTGTTATCATTTTACCATAATATATATATTGTTGACAAAGCAACACTAACTTTATTATTAATGGTAAGTAATGGTATATCGTTCTAATATATTTTGTAAATTTTCCCGTTTTCCTCCTTTTTTTTTTTTGGTTTTTTACATTTGATGAGAAAACTCCTGAGAAAATCGAAAAATTACCTCTCTAAAGTACCACTCCAAGGAAAATTTATTTTCGGAAAAGAGTCTATATCACATACATAGGAGTAAGCTATGTAAATTTTTTTTATTATTTTAAACAATTTTAATATAATTTTATTATTTTAAAAACAATACATTCTTCGTTACACTCAGAATCTAAAATGTATGTTTAAATCCTAATAAGCTTATTAAACTAATAAGCCAAAAAAAAAAGATTTTTAAATATATGATTCAACTACTAATATGGTTTTTGTGGGCTCCTATTTTTCGTGGGCCCCGGAGACATGTCTCCCTTCTGTCCTTTATCTATAAGCATAAATAGACGTTATTTTATAATTAACTAAGATTACAATAATAGTATTATAAAATTGTACAATTTAACTTTACATAATATTATCAAGTATAGGTAAAGTCGCGATTTGTTTGCTGAACGAGCAACACGTATGTTCTCGTTTTCGAGTGCCATTATTCCCGTTGTTTTTTCTTTCAGTAATTTAATAACATCAAAATGCTTACCACGCTTGTCGGAATGCTTACCGGAAATCGGTAAGTGTCTACATAATAATATTAAGTAGGCCATACGCTCATGCAACGGCGTACCGGTGTTTCCCATCGTCGCGTGACGCGCACAGCCATGCACGGACCTATGCAACTAGACCTACCGACCTGCATAATGCAAAATATTTTAATCGAATTAAAACACGCCAACAAACAACTCCACTGTCAAGTAGCAGAACTACAAGAAAGTCAAAAATTACTAAAAATAAAAAATAGTTAATTGGTACTGGCAACTAAATCGTCATAATTAATTACAAAAATAGATAGCAACTTAGAAAAAACGACCCCTATTTCTAATATATCAGTTTCAAAAGATGTTAACGTAACTTAAAAAGTTAAACAAAATAGTAACAAAAACCCAACTAATGATAATACTCAAAAAATATATATACCCCCACTAATAACTATCAAAAGTGTTAAATAATTTGATAAATTAAAACAATTATTAACGAACCGGTAAAGAACCGGTAGGAAACGAACAACAATTCAAAGTCCTATCAAATTACGAGATGAGAATCTTAACAACAAGCGAAAGTAAATTCAGAAGTACAATAAAAATATTAGAAGAAAATAAAGTTGAATACCATCGGTACCAATTAAAAATCGAAAAACCATTTCGAGTAGTATTACGAGGTATAAATCATGATTCCGATATGGGAATAATTACCAATGAACTGTATGACCAAGGCCACGAACTAAGCAAAATAACTAATATACAGATCAAGAAAAAATCTGATCTTAAAAATAAAAACAGCAAATGGACATACATAAGGCTACCATCATTCTTTGTAGATTTAAAACCATGGGAGAATAATAAAGACATTTAAAACATAAAACTATGTCATCAGATAATAAAAATAGAACCACCACGTAAAAAAAAAAGAAGTACCGCAGTGTAAGAACTGCCAAGCTCTCGGACACACACAAAATTACTGTCACGAATAGGCTGTACGCGTGAAATATAGTGAAGGACACTGAACCGAAGATTGTCCAAAATCTAAAAAGACAAAAGCAAAATGTGCAAACTGTGGTGAAAATCATACAGCCAACTGGAAAGGTTGCTCTGCTTACAAGAAAACAATAGAAAGAGTACACCCAAAACAAGTCTCTGCCATGCAAAGAATACAGCAGAAACCTGTCACAGCAAATGTTTCTTACGTGCAAATAGCTAGCACTTCAAAAGTCGATCCAAAAACATCAAAACCAAAGGGAAACGAAGAATTGATTACTCTTAATGATATTCTAGTCGAGTTAACCAACGTAACGCAGACACTAGCAAATATCACAGCAATAATGGATAAACTGGAAATAAACCAGACAAAGTCCAAGAATACCTCGCAGAAAATAAAAAAATGAACAGTACACTGCAGATCATTTCATGGAACGCCATTGGATTAGTAGACAAGATCTTGATTACAGGAATTCAACTACTAAACAACTCTCTAAACATTAGGCATCTCAAACGTCGAAGACCATATGATTTAGTATAAGACTCTTAGACTAAGATCGGGGCCACTCTACTGGGAGTGAGATTCCACACATATTTATTTTTTTTGTGTACAAAGTACACAAGTACTTATGTACACCTTTGATAATGTATTGTTAAAGATTTATTTTGATCGTTACAATAAAAGCTTTCGGGTGGTTTAAAAAAAAAAGAAGTATAGGTAAAAAAAATATACCGTAAATCTATTCACTATAGGTATGTATTATTTTAAAATAAAACAGCAAAAACTAAATAACTGTAACTATATATATACTATATATTTACTATACATAGTAAATCACCGGACTCAGCAGAGCTGACATCCGTCATTAAATGATATATTATTGTAGTTATGTTTTTTGTGTTTACTGAAGTAATCGTTAATATTCTGAAAGAAATACAAGTGTTTAGTCAAACATAAAATATATATTTTTAATATTTTTTTTTTAAGAACAGTGATTTTTATATTTTTATTAATGCTAAATGATTTTTGTTTTATTATGAAGTATAATGTTTTTAGATTCTGAATGTAGCAACGAAACTGATAGTTTTACTAAGACGTGTTTTTCTCTTTGACTTCATAAAAACGATTTAAAAAATGTTAGCGTGACGTCACGCCAGTACCCACATTTTGAAATATTTAACCTTTCGGCTTGGTTCAACAATTGTTGGTATGGTTGGTACGTTGACATAGTTTTTTGGTCGAATTTCCAATGTGCGGGTGCCACTGTACAAAGATTTTTTTCAATTATTAATATCAAATTTAGAGTTTTTCTTTTAGCATAGTTCCTACGTATAGGTATAGGTGCTATTTAGAGCCTTGGATGTTACTTTATGGGCCTGAGGGAGTTAATAGTAAATAATAGAATTTTATTATGATGAGTATTCGCCATTTGGAACGAAAGGACATTGTCCCTAGGAGACTAATAAAACCCATCACTCGCTGATCAGTTTACCGAGATCCACTAGAGATCGATTTTTTTATTGTTATGATTTATCATTGGTTTAAGTGTATAAACTAAATTATCCTTCCTATATATCCTATTTTTATACATTCCAAATTTTCCACCAACAGTGGCACCATAGGCACCCTAACGCGAAATATGTTCAGTTTTGTGATTTGTATTAACGTTTAATGGTCTAATGTTTTGTTATAATATACCTAAATAGGTATATTATAATAATTTCTTTGGAAATAATCAATATAAAATTTAAAATAGATGAATTTAAAAGTGAAAACAATGTAAAGACAACCATACAATTACACATACATAATGACATTAATGAAGTTTGAATTTTTTTGAAAAATTCTATAAACATTTTTTTTTTTAACCAGTATTATATTATATGGCTGTCAGGTAATTTTTGAAATAAAAATAATTTTATTGATCAAAGTTGCTTGAAAAAAAAAAAAATGAATTCATTCGAATCTATTGTTAAAAATAAGTATTTCCATTAGAAAAAAGTAATTTTTAACACGTATGCGAAAGGGTTAGAATCTTAAATGCGTGTTTATCAACACTATCCCTATCACTTTCCGAAAACGAAATTTAAATCCAATGTCATCCGGTCGAAATATTTAATGTTACCCGGAAAACTTGAACACATTGTACATAATATTATATTGTATTATAATATATGTTCATTGATAAAATGTATAAAATACAAAATAATAATAATAAAAATGTGAACAATATTGTTGAAATAACATGTAAAAAAAATCAGCCTCATCCCCTCTACCGGTGTTAAAATCATTTGACCGCTACTGATCTTATGACGGTACCTAAATACCGGGCTATACACGATAATAATAATATTATTATTATTTACATAAATATGATTCTAGATGGGGTAAGATATCATATTATTATTAGCGTTGACGTCGGTGGGAGGTCGACGGCTACAAATCGAAAGCCGGCTGAAATAAGGAACACGCGGTCCCGACGGCGACGGCGTTTCTGGTTTCTGTAGTACGAATCGTGTGCCCGCCGACGACGTTTGCAGTTTATTGTGCGCGCGTGTCCGTGAAACACGGTCGATATAACAGATATTACAAGTACCAATTATTGTTCGACCAAAAAAAAAGTTAAATTTGTATTGATTAAAATTTTACTTTTTTTTAAAAAAAAATTTGTTCGTTACCATATCAATAAAAAATATTTATATTTGAGCCGGTGTATACAGTGTGCGCGATCCGTTCCCTCAGATGGAAGGCTGACGGTTTTATGCAGTGATTGCGCCCCACGTATTATTCCATAATATATTACACGATTGGAATTAATTCCCGGAGATAATGGCCAACCATCGCGGAAGAAATGAAATATTATCCGGTAATTTTTTACCAGTTTTATATAAAACAAAATAAATCGCGAAATTGCACGCTAAATTTTACGACGATGATTTTGATGTATTAGTAAAATTTTAATGTTGTCTCTCACCACAAAAAAAAAAAAAAAAAAAAAAAAAAAAAATAAAAAAAAATATACTAATAAATTAATAAAACATAAATATTGACGCCTAATGACGGAAACATGTTTTATTGAATATTTGTTTGGTTAACGTTTGAAGTTTACATTTTAATATTATAATTTACTCCTCGAATTCGCGTTTTCTGTCGTCAATGTTGCATATTGATGATCATATCCGATTATACGTGAAGTATTGCCAAGTTGTTAAGACAATCATTTCATATTTCAAAAAAAAAATATCTTGATTTTACATAAATTTATTGTATTTATTGTTTATTAATTGTACCCTGCTCAACGTCCCTAAATAGTCTCTGGATTTGGCGATCGCGTAGGAGCACCTGCCTTTAAGCCGGTATTTTAATAAGATTACGAGTATATAGCGTAGCGTTTAATATTATAAATGTATAATCAAGTCAGAAAATATATTAGTAAGTACTTTTTAATTATTTAGAATATTATAACACAAAAATGTGTCGAACTGACCAAAATAATAATATAATATCAAAACTGTTATGGGGGGGAGGGAGGAGACGAAGCTGATTTTTCAGCAATTTATTATTAAGATTATTATTTTTTTTTATAAATATATAGGTAGGTACTCAAAAGATATGATGTATATTATTATTACACACATTAAAGAGGAAAAGATCATAGGGAGATGTGTCCTCCTCCGTTTGATTGTCTCTAATTTCTTATTCAGTGTTTATTAATCGATATTAAATAAAACATTTATTATTATTATAAGCACCTATGTCGAATTCGTTTTTAAAATCAAATGCACATCCAATAAATATGGTTATGGAAGGAGGAAGTTATGTTTCTATACTCGTATCAACTGAATTTAATAATTGTATGAATTTATCAGCCTGTGAATAATAATTGACATATATTATTATATATAGTTATTACTCATCAGTTATTATTTTATGTAGCTAAAGATAAGTAATAAATTTAAAATAATTCATTATATTAAATGTTAATTCATTAAAAAATAATGAATGCTATTATATTTTAAACTTAAAAGGAAAATAGGCGCAGATAAACTTCCATACGGCAATAGTTTTTTCTATTTATTTTATTATTTATCATTACTGATTATTTTTATAAATATTATCCTTTTAGTAACACCATCACCAAAAATTTATTTTGTTATAATTATTGTTTATAATATTATTGATATTTTTTTAGATGTATATGATTGATATAATTATTAGATATAGTGACATACCCGGACTTATTTAATGGGGAGGGGGAAACATCGACTTAACTTAATCATAAATGGATCTGGATGCCAAATAATTTTTGATCTTTTTATTATAATTAGGGTATATACAAATTTGAAATTACAAATTTAAATGTTTTTTATTAAATTTTAACTAGTCTATAAGTTTATGAGTTCGTAGCACCTACACTATACAATTTTCAAAAATTATCCACCCCGTCTCAATATCAAATCCAAATTAAACCACTGGGGAGCTAAACAATTAAACATAATAAATACGAATTTTATATACGGATATACCTATAGTATAATAATGCAAGCAAAATATGTCTAAATCTATTTTATAGTTTTTCTTTAGGTTGTTTTGCAATGCAGGTGCATATACCTACTATGTAGTACTTAGATGATGTTTTGTATTTAGTTTAGTTAGTACAGGTACAACTTTTAAAAGGTTTTTATTTCATTATTAATAAGTTTTTAATGCTGAATATAGTTTATTTATTATCTGTTTATATTTTAATACGGCCAATGTGGGAAGAGGTCGAAGCCTCTTAGCCCCCCTGGATTTGACGTGGGTTTTATATTCTATAGGTAAGTATCTATTTGTGAAATTCTATATCAAAATTATTTATTTTTGATGGACCTCCCACCTTGATGGAACCCACACCATAATACATACTATTACTCTAAATAAAATAATAACGTGATTCGCAATCACCTGCAGCTAGAATTAAAGACCTATTATATTTCGTTTCCTTTGCAAACAATAATGATAATTATAAGTTTCAGTATACTCTTAACAAATCACGCATTAATTATTATTATCACTTTCTGTTTTACCTACTTAACATTCATTAGGAAACTATTATTAAAATTGTCTACGTCCCAGGTAGGTAGGTAGTACACAGTTGGGTCGTAATTAAAACTAACGCGTTGATTATTTTATATATACTTAAAAATATGGGTAAAATGACCAGTGGGATATAAAGCTCGAGCAAATAAAAATCAATAGAGGCGTGTGATTAAAAATTGTATAAATTCAAATACCAAACTATTAGCCGACTTCCAAAAATGTTTTACCTACTATTTTATAATTTGATAAATGAAAATGAATAATACATTTTACGCGGTAATAATATAACGATAATCATAATATAATAAAATACAATAAAAAAAAAAAAAAAAAAAAAAAAATTAAAGAAATGATTAATTTTGTCGACTTTAAAATTAAATATTTACGTTGAATTTCCGACTAAGTAGTCTTAATTTTCTAGTTTAGAGCGAGGTTGTCACATCCCCTTGCACCCATGCGACAGCTGTGCTACATAATATTAATACGAGTATTCACCTTATTCAACCGGTATCGATAATAAAATAATATATACTTCACAAATATAAATTATATTTTTAAACGGAATTTATATAATTTTTAATATGAGATACCGTATTTAATCGTGAGTTTATGATATTTTTAGACGACTGTAGTCCAAAGTCAGATTAGGCATAATCATTAGTATTGCATGTCGTTATTTTGATGAAGAGAAGAAACCGTTGTCGTATAGCGATTATTTTTATTTAGTTGTACAATATCCATTGTGGTATAATAAAATATCTATATTTATTTGTTATAAAACTGGATTTGCAATTGCGAAAAAACGGTTTGAGAGAGATCCAAACCGTTTTCGTAGATAGATGGGGTTCACTTGCAAATGTTAGTAGTGTTCTATTTCTTAGAACTATATCTGTTTATAGCACATTTGTGCAAGTATGTACAACAGTGGTTTATATTAATATTATCATATTATGTACCTAGTATGTTAATAATAATGGAAAAGTTGGGATTTCATCATTGCATTATATTGTTGTAATTTATTAGTAAACGACATAACATTATCATTAAAATAACGTGCTTTTCATGTTTTATTTTTTTTCATAAAAGGAGAAACGGAAATATACGTTCTCGTTCCTCATAAATAGGAACTCTTTCCCGTTCCTCGTTACTATATTTGAAAAGGAACGCGTTCATCTCAACAATGAGTTTTCTGAAAATATTTGTGAGGTTTCCGTGAATATATCTCTCATACATGATTTAAGTTGCACTGAAAACGAAAGCGAATGAGACTTTTAACTGAGGTAGATAGAGTACCATCGTACTATTACCCTTGGAAACTAATTTCGGAGGTTAACTTAAGTTAATTCGCTATTCTTTTAAACGTTTCATAAAATGAGTTCATTATCTACGTAATTCGCAGGCAGCCATCCCAATAAAATTACCGAGGGTTATTAACGGATTTTTCTAGTATAATGCAATATAGATTCTTTACTTGGTAAAGGTCAAGTCCGTATACTGGGGGGGTTAGGGATTCACCTCCTCCCCCCCGAAATGTTTTAAGTAGGTATATATTTGTAATATAACAAAGACTAACTACAAGTTCATGATTTAAACATTTTTAACCTCTCCCCCCGAAAATTGATCCTGAATACAAGCTTGGTATAGGTTATCCTAACCTAACCTAACCTTATAGAACTTGAATAATAATAAAAAATTGTCTTTTAACTGATAATCGTCTGCTTATTACACGAACAGACACTCTGATTCATACATTGTTTTATAGCGAATATATTCTGGGAATGGTAGTTTGTAGCTAGGCACCTATAGCCTAATAATTATGAGTCAATGACAAACATTCGGGTAGTGCATAAAATTTAAGTGCGTATATTATTATTATCTATGTAGGAAAGAAAAAAAATTAAGATGCGTAGCACGTACAACACGAAACGACCTATAATGTCTTTCGAAAAACCGGCTTAACATTCTTTATAGGTATATATACTTACGCTTTGGGTCAGAAAGATGAACCATAAATTCACTGTTATTGTTGAAAAAAAATACGCGACAAACTTTGTAAGTTGTGTTTGTTGTACAATAATATTATATTATGTATAAATTATATTTGTGACGTATTTTAACACGTAAAAAAAGAAAATACTATTGTCTCCAGTGCGAATTTGACGTTGGGTTTTTAAAACCCCATCAGCCCTTGGGCTATTTTTAAAATTGTTACTTATACATTGTACATGTATTCAAGGTCGTAACTGGGGGAAGGGGTTATCTTGTGTTTAACTACGTAAAAAATACTAGCGTAGATATAGTAAACACATTTTAGATCTCCTTTAGACATATTTTTCGAACAACACTTTCGATTAGTAAAATTTTTAAAACAGTTTTTAAAAAAAACTGATAATCATGATACATACTTTGATACTATGATACTTTGGTTTAGCGTTAATTTCGCTGTACGAATTTATAAATTATTCTATACATCCTATATAATTTATTCCTCATATATTTTATCATATACTGACTTCCCATCACCTAATACAGTGGTGAGGTTCATAGTGCGATGTATAAGTCCGGTTTTTCTGTTTCACATTATGAAGATACCTGCAACCCGAACATAATCGATTCATTATAAATGATCGGAACCATACATAGGTCTGCGAATAATATAATTTTGAAGTTTTCAACGTAGAAATATTATGGTATTATTATTATGTGTTTCTATTAAATGAGCGATGTTAAAACCGTTTATTAAAAAAAAAAACACGCGATTTCACGAATTATCATAAAATAGTGTGAGACCGCGCTAATATAAGAAGCGCGTGCGATAGGCTGTACAGCTGTAGCAGTTTGTCGGAAAGTTAGTTGACTACTTTCACTAGGTATATAATAATATAATAATATTGAGAAGCCGCGCATTGTCGAATGAAGAAGACGTTCGGTTGGAGATTGTTCAAGTTTAAAATACGATATAATATTATTATATTATTAAATGTACACGCAGTTACTTTTGCCAACAACAACAATATAATGAATATAAATAATATATAATAAAATATTAATAACGCAATAGAAATTATTATTGTAAGTATACCGGCTAGTTTTTTCTTTTTAAATTTCTATAGGTGACTTTTTACGATATGGCATTAGAAAACTCAATGAAGCCGGTTGTGAGTAATAATATGCGCTAGATAGCTCTTTTGTACAAACAACTTAAACGGGGGTACTAGATTTTGAATGCGTTTAAGAACGCGTTTAATTTAATATTTATATATTTTCGATACACGAGTAATAATAATGATGATAATAATAAGAATACAGGACCTATGTTTAATACCTACATCTGATAACTACTAAACGTACAATTAACTAAACGACCGTGAGCGCGACAATATAGGTATAGTTATTTTAATTTTCTGTTACGAACCTTGGTCGTTATTGGTATTGCGGACTATTTAATAAACGCTATGGTATTATTATAGGTATATACTAGCCTGCGCCCTATTTACGCGAGAACATTATGGGTATTGGATATTTTTCTAGGGCACATGCGGATCAGGGACCCACCAACTGGATTTAATTATATTTTTTTTTAATTTGAAAAAAAAAGGAAAAAAGGTAATAAAATCTTTTGCTGTTGACTTTTTTATTTTGCTTATCGGCTCTTATGTCCCGGGGCATTCGATTTTCTAAATCATGCTCTGATACTAACTATACACTAGTTTGTAGACAAATTGACGAATGTTTACAGCAAACAAAAATGTAATTATTAATTAATTTCGTTATTCATATGCCGCATGGTATGTTATATTTAGGTTGCAGTTTTAGAAATTTATTTAAAAAAAAACTGATAATCGCGCAAAACAGTGTCGTATCGTGGCAGTCTTATTATACCTATAAAAAAAAAAAACCGGAATCGCTAATTGTCACTTAACATAGGTAGGTACCTATACACGGTGACGACTACGTCTACACATATTTTATTGCAGTGTACGTTCAAGTACAGAGCATATAGGTTAAATCGTCACGCAGAAATAATAAATCGATAGGCACAATAAAGAGGTTACTGGAATACTATATAGTTATCCGGACTTGAATCTAATATGTTCTTATTAACTATCATTATTAACTATTTATGTATATATTTTTTATTTTTATAAAATTTTATGGTTTTTTACTTTTATATTTATATATATTATATAATGTAATGTTTGTTCATAGTGTAACTTCCGCACGAGTTAAACGGCACGCGATAAAAAAGTGTATATAATTAATAACAATACATATAACATACGTCAAACATAGGTAAAGGTATTATCTTCTTGTTTTTCTTAGACGGCTTTCCGAGAGTTTTATATTCTGGTTTACCCCCTTGAACCATCGTTATATCCTTGGTCTTCTCCCAACTCGTGTGTTCAAATCATTGACAATTTGTTGAAACAATTTTATTCACATTCAACTAAATAAAAACTTTTAAAAAAAAACCTATAAACGAATCAAAGCAAAATATAAATCAACAAAAACCGTTATTCCATACAAAAACTTCAGACGTTTTTCCAACAACTATTTCTGGTTTTTCCGATTATTAAGAAAACTACATGGAAAATCAAAAAAAAAAAATGACCTTTAAAGTACCACCTCAGGAAAATTTTCTTTCCGAAAAAGTGCTATACTTGATGCTTTGGAGCAAGATTTCTAGTAGAATTTTTGGACACAGTATATATATACAATTTTTGTAAAACCAATACATTATTCGCTGCACTCAGTATTTAAAAAAAGGCTGGTACTGCTGACGGGTGTGCTACTATTTTAGGCAGGAAGTGGAATGAAAGGATATGTAGAGTACCTAATTTAATTTATATCTGTACGCAACGATAAACCATTGCTAACAATAAACGATCGTGATACGGTTTGACATGTTGCAAAGGTAACCCAGAAATCAACAGAAATTATACAAAATTAAAAAATAAAAAACTGTTAACAATATTATAAGCGTTTCCCCCAAACCCCATTGATTAAGAGAAAACTACCAGGAAAGTCAAAAAATGATTTCCACAGTACTCGAACTAGATCAAAATTATTGACACACGCAAGTCCCTTAAAAGTTTTTAATTGGAATAAGATTTCTGCTGGTAGAAAAGATGTTTACAAATACGAAAAAAAAAACGCACTCATAACGTTAACTGCATAATACACGCCGTATGCCCCGATATTTTATAATATAATATAAACGTGTATTACGACGACGCTATAGGTGGCCCGATTACCCTGAGGGGTAAAAGTTTTGTCGAAAAATCTCGTGGCGGCGGCGGCGGCAGCGGTCCAAATCAAACGCGGAAGGTCGCGAGCGTTTCATAAAAACTTATGCAACGCGAGCGCCCGAACAACACGCGCGTCAACGGCCGCTTTCTTCCTAATATTTCGCCGGACCGCGCGGTTTTCATTTTTTTTTTTTTAAATGTCACGAATCGAAATCCAATCGGGTTATATACGGACTTCTAGGTGTCTGCCTATTATATATAATACGTATACACACGAATACATAGGTACCGTCGATACGACAACGTTATTAAAGTCATACGCGTGTCTTGTTTTTTTAAACCATCCGCGAGTGTTCGTAGAGATCCGAGACTTTCACACACACACACGCACACACACACACACACACACGAAATAAAATATATCTTAGTCCGTCGTCGTTTTTATTATTATTATTCTTATTTTTATTAATTATTTTGTTTTTTCGTCTACTCGTTTCGACGTCCAGACATTCCCGAGGTGTATAAACCGTGTACGGGATCGAGCCGATTTTACTTTGTTATTACTATATTGTTACCTAGAATATTATTTCCTTTTATTATTGTTGTCCGTGTCCCGTGACGCGCTGACGAGGGGCCCGGTCGCCGACGACGAGTATTATAAATTATATTATAATCTGTTTCCGTCGCGTCTAACAAACGCGTCACCGGGTTTTTGATGCCGAGTTTGAGGCGTCCGTGATAATGTGTAGACTATAATATGAGACGCCGCCGTACTATACTGCAGCAACCCTTACAATAATATCGTTTGGCGCCAAACTCCGTTTCGGAACGTCGAAACGCGAAGCAAAAATAATAAATACCTATCCTTCCACTTATTATACATACGCATTTTTGATACTCAGTGTGACCGCCGGATTGGACAGTATCTCTGATATAATCATCTTATTAAATACGTATCTAGATACAATATTATGTACAGTTCTGAAAAGTATCGAGTATACTTTATTATACAATACTGAAATCGGTGCTTCTGGTATAGAGTATCTAAATACTAATAAATGTCTATGTATTATATGTATGGTCAATTTTTGATTTTCCAAGTGGTTTTCATAATAATTGAGAAAAACTGGGTAAAAACGTAAAATAGTGTAAAAATGTACAAAAATAATGTTTTTATCATTTTTGTTTTTTTGTTTTAATTAAGGTTAAAATGTTCGTAAAAACTTGATATTTGAACAGAAAATTTATATTTCCCTTTTCAAGACGTGGTAACATTTTCGAAACATTTTATTCATTTTTAAGCTATTTATAGATATTTTAATTTTGCAAGTTTTTCACGTAATTTTTATTCGGTAGGTAATTTGTGGATAAAATTGTTAGACCAAACAGAAATGCTTGGCAATTTAACAGGAGGTTTATTATAAGTTGTACATAGTGTTGAACAAGAAAAATTTGAATTTAATGTAGTATTTAAACGACCTTTTAAAATATATTTAAGTATGTCCGTCTTTTTTTTTATCTGTCTTGTTTATAGACTGTCATTCTCGATTATTATCTTAGCATTGTTTTGAAAAAAAAAAATATTTATCTTGACTAGAAGAGACATTTTGGAATATTTAAACAGTGAACTGTAAAGAAAATTAAGTAGATGTATGTCTACAAAAATCCTATATGACTCGATGCATTTAAAAAATATCTTATACTATAAAAAATAAGGTATGTGAAACAAGTAGGGAATCACGACGCAACAAAACGTATCAACATTTATTACATGTTCAATCTTTACTGCAATATTATCGCGTTAATCGAAATTTTGCAATAGTATAGTGTCTCAACCCTATACATATAAATCATATTACAGATGTACTATATGTCTATAATTGAGACACAGATAATGAAAATGAATCAATAAAAAATTGTCAGTTTTTCCAAATTATTAAGAAAACTACAACGCAATTAAAGATAGATTATTTTCTGAACGCACCAACTTGATCAAAATGGTTACAAGAAAGTTCCTATAACGTTTACGAATTTGGAGTCAAATTTTTGATAGCAAAGTCGTTTACTAGAATCTAAAACTAAATGGGGTTCACCATAATTTTCTGGTAATCCGAACCGTGACGGGTAAGCCGGATTCGTTTACCTTTTATTATATTTTAAAAGATGATTACCTATTTATCATGTGTTTTTACGACGATTCGGAATAATACTTACGTCGGTTCGTATATAATAACATAACAACGAGTATGTCACCCGTTTCAAACTATTAACTTCTGTATATGTGCGACGAAATAAACTAACCAGTCCGAGGATGCGGTTTCCGTGTAGGTATTATAATATTCGGGCGACAGGAAATCGTTTCCTGCGAGCCCGAGGCGCGATATACGCGGCCGTTCACACACCCGTTTATTAGTTACTTACCTATAAGTATATAACGTCCGTTCGGTTGTTCAGCGATTTTATAATGTTACGACGACGTGTAGATACGTAATTTTATGATATTATATTATTATAATCAGTTATTTACAGGTAGGTATACACAGAGGCGTGTTTTTTTTTTCATATTATACCATTTATAATAATGCCGCTCGCGTTTTTACTACGCGAACGTTTTTTGCAAAACCGTGTACGTTCCGTTTACATAAGTCATTCGCAGTCCCGTTCGTCTACGAGAATATATACGATATAACCGATATCTTTGAAGAATATTATTATTTCGAGTTTATATTACAGCATTATTATATATGGAGTATATAGACGCTAGAGAATGTTTCCCAACCTTTTTGATAGTACGGATCAATGATGTATACCTAATATATGACATTTGACTAGTAGCCACTTTGAGGATAAATTCTCACTGTTCTCTCGCAGCCACCAGATATTTCGGCAGTTCTTATCTTTTTGTATTGTTTTTTTTTTTTTTTTATCAAATTCAAATACACAATAGTAGTTATAATTTACAAACCATCTTCCTTTATAAACAACATTATATTATGTAGCTATTAAAACTGTGTGTATCAAAAATAATTTTATCCTAAATAGATTTAACATTGAGTAATATAATTGATTTGTACGATAACTAAAATTTAAAAATGGCGATGAGATGATGTGCGATTAAACCCTTATACCTCTTTCCATGTATACTCCCCTGTTACAGACCACTTGGAGAATTTTTCAGAGGTGTCAGACTGGTGGACGATCTGGATTTAAGGGAAACTTTTATAAGTTATAGCAAAAGTTTTGGCTTATAAGTTATAAACAAGAGTCATTTTTGTTCAAAGATTTACTAGATTTAGTAATTATAGGAGAAAAAATTAAGAAAATACGATATGTATATTATGATGACTTTTTTTGTAGCTCGTTAAAAAACCGTTACCTATTTATATAACACAATATATTTTTTATTTTATTGCTAACAAGATGACTCACAATCAGACCATAACTCATATTACATGTAGTTTACATAGTAATGTCATACATTTTCAGGAGTTGGTTTGCATTTTTTTTTTGTGGGGCTAATACCTTTCCCCCGATCACCCTCCTAGAACAAACACTGGTCCAACCAATTTCTCTGTCGATTATTTATTTATTACAAAAACCAAACACAAAAACCATTGTTCACACTCACATAATTATGATGTTTCCGAAAGAAAATATATGAAGGTAACGTATAAATAAAAATTCTCCGGAATCTAATGGCATGTAATATTGTTTAGTATGATTTTTCGCGAACATCGAATTTTTTTTTTAAATTTGTTGAATAAAATAATAGTCGAACAAAATCATTGGACCATAGATTTAGAACCACTGGTAAATAGATACCCTACGGGTATATGTCTGTGTGTATGTTTGTATATGTGTGTGAAAGAGAGAGAGAGAGAAAGAGAGAGAGATCATTAGAAAAGCAAAAAAATTACCCTCCGTGATCGGTTGTAATATTATTATTACGTGTGCCCAGTCGTTCGTTCACAAACTATAAAATAACATAATATTACTTCTGAAAAAATATTATGGATGACGTATTATTTTCATCTGGTTACGTTTATAATACGAATAGGTCGATGGTAGGCCCCGGGGACAATATATGCGCACAAAACTGCGAATGCGTAGAATGTATATAGAGAGATATAATAAAATTATTATTATTTCGAATTCGACCAACGGTATATGTTTTATAGTAGAATTTTTTTTCATCATCATCCGGCCTCCTTATTATTCTAACCGTTGGCATATATATAATGCTTTTGTGTAGGGGGCCGCGGGGGATCAGTGGCAAACAATTTCCTTGTGAACTAGGGAGTTTTTTTTTTTTTTAAATTTACACACGAAATTGTATTTACATTCAATCATTTGTTCATTATTCTTCTTTCTTCAGCTTCAAAGACCCGATACTATCTCTTCCTAGTTTTTCACTCCTAGTATTGTTAGATCCTTTCCGACTTTATCAGACCATCATCGTTGTTTGGGTAAGACCTAAGGATCTGTTATCTTGTGGTTTTCATATTAAGGACTTTTTTTGTAATGGGTTTGTACGTGGCTTAACTATAGTCAGCTTAATCTTTTGAGTCGATTATCACAATTGTGTATGGTTTTGAAAATACATATAAGGGACGCAGTGAAAGACAATGGGATGGGGGGGTGTCTGACGTGCACATCCCCTCCTGTACACTTCTAATTTGAACATCTGTCCCAATGGCCTTCGTAAGATTAAAAACAATATAAAGTCGAAGTATTTCATTATAATTATATGAGTTGTTGCATTTTTATTAGCACTTAGCAGACACTATACCTATCACCGCTGATAATTCACCTGTTTCGTATAATAAATGGTTTTTTAAATAAGAATGTTTCATAACCGTCAATGTGCAATTGCCTTGAATCGGACGAGACTTTCTATACGAATGGAAAAAAATTATAAAAATAGATACTTGATATATAGGTATTATTTTTAAATGTACAAGCAAACCTAAACCTATATATTATGGTAGGTATACTCATGATCGAATAGAAAATAAAAATAGGTAACGCAATTAACGAGTATAAAAGTATATTATTTATGCATACTATAACCTCTACGTCATCTATAATTGTCGAAAAAAATTGTAATAACACGTGCTTCGCAATAAAGTTTCGGTTTTTTCTTTCTTCTATTATATATAATGTGATGAACCGGTCGAAACCTTTATGCCTCCTCCTTTCATAAATTGAAATGACGCCACTGTATTATTATATTGTTATTGTGAAATCAATGGTCAGTTAAAACTATTATTATAAACACTTTGGTTTTATATAGATACCAATACATATATTTAGCGATTACAATACAAATTTTAATAATCGTTAATTGTGCTACGACATTCAATATGATGAACTCTATAATTCTATAATAATTACATAATTTGCGATTTTTGTTTCGATAAGTTTCGATTTCAATATTCGTCATAATGATAATAAATAATAATAATGTACAATTATCTAGTTTTATCCGAATCAATTAGCTATATTAAAAGTAAATTAATATATAATTAGACATGAGTGGATTCAAACAAAATAGGTACCCACCTGCCATTGTAATTAGGGCCCAGAATTATAAGCACTTTTAGATTTTAACGTGCGAAATATGAATGCATTTTTGCATTTATTATCATTAAAATTAAAATCAAAGTTAACTATGCAATATGAACTAAGGAAATAATTTTAATGCCAAATCATACAGCTTATAAAATATGTTTCGAGGGAAAATGATCGGCTGGCGTCATATAAAAATACACCAAAAATGATGGAAAAGCCCTCTAACATTTTTCGTTTATAATTATGGGTAATTTAAATATATTTAATAAAATCTTATTTATACCTAATACTTATTTATGTTAAATATCTTCAAAAATTTTCAGTTAATAAACGTATTTTTTATTATAAAACTTTCAGTTCAACTACCGAGTAACATGATAAAACAATGCTTACGTAAAATAAGTAAAACTATCTTAAATTTAATTTTAGAGCAAAAGCATCTATTATGACATTTACAGAGAAAAATATTTTTGAGGAACCTTATAGGATTTTTGTAAATTATAAATTTACAACTCGATTTAAAAGGCACAAATCCTTTATTATTTATTTTTTTATTTTTAAATAAATAATTTTTTCAATAGTTCATATTTCAAAAAACATGTATAAGATTCCTTCCAAAATATTGTAATACACTTATATCTATAATAAGTATTTAATTCGAATCGCTTAATATTTATTTTATAGAATATATTTTGAACTTTACAAATATCCCTATTCGGTACCAAACTGCATCATCGTTATCGTGTCGTATACTACATGAAACTTAAATGACTTATGTTTAATGAATATACTATACACGCTTTTACTAGGTGTGGCTATTAAATAACGAGACTGCTCGCCTAGAGGGCGCCTTAAATGAATAGTAAAAAAAACGAGTAATGCGTTGGGTATCTATATATCTTATCTATGCACGTACCAAAACACGTTTTCGTCACTATTATAGTATTTGTGCAGTAGTGGTTTGAAACGAACCTGTTTTTTTCTCGTGCCGAAAACCATGTGTGACGAAAAACATGAGCAACGGATAAACGTAAAATTTTCTCGTTAAACTAAAAAAAACTCCAACTGAGTGCTATAAGTTGTTAAAAGAGGCCTATAGTGAGGATTTCCTATCTCGGGCGCGTGTTTTTGAGTGGCATAAATTATTTTCTGAAGGTCGAGAGTGCACCGGAATCCAATTCAGTCGTAATCCAAATTCAAAACCGTTTTCTTCGATATCAACGGCATCGTGATGACTGAATGGGTTCCAGAGGGTCAAACTGTGAACCAACATTACTATTTGACAGTTTTGGCAACATTGCGCGAATGAGTTCGTAAGAAACGGTCGATATTGTGGAAAAACAAGTCGTGGATCTTGCACCAGGATAAAGCGTGAAGCGTTATTTGGCCGCTTAAGGCACTCCAGTACTCGAACACGCGTCTTACTCACCCGACTTGGCACCCTGCGACTTTTACTTGTTTCCGAAGATAAAGTCTGCCTTAAAAGGAATCCGGTTTGAGTCGACGGAAGAGGTGAAACAAAAATCGGCGGAACTCCTGAATGGTCTTACGAAAACAGACTTCCAGCACTGCCTCGAGCAATGGAAGAAACGAATGAAACGGTGTGTGGTGAGGGGAGGGGAGTATATTGAAGGGGAGCATTTGAATGTAGAATAACTTTTATAATAAAACACTCTTTCGTAATCAGTCTCGTTATTTAATAGCCACACCTTGTATAGGCGTTTTTATTGCATTTTCTTGTATTATAAATTTTCAGGCTTTACAATGATATATAAATACTAAAATAATAAACACTATGGGTATTATCATATAATATTATGATAGCATAATTTAAGTCTACAAGAATACTCCATTGTGTATAGCGTGCTACGATTATATTTTCGTCAAGATGCCTATATATCTATTTATAATATAATATAATATTGTTTTAATAGTGATAAGCGTTTCAAATTTTTAAAAAATTTTATTTATTGAATAGTATATTGGTCGCGAGAGCCACGGTGAGCGAAAATCAATTTTCAATATCGTTTTTGGTTAATTATAAGTATAATTTATAACTGTGCGAGCGATTAAGCGGATATATGGCCTACACACTTCTTGGTTTTTAAACAATGCGTGTACTCAATATTTTTTAATTTAAAACGCAGGTATACGTTTACAGAAACGCGAATACTTGGTTATATTTCACATATATGTCTTGTTTATTATTAACTATTATCAAAACACCATATATCGATGCATGTTATCACAATGATTCAACGGTGAATGAAAACAGACAGTGACGTTTTTTCTTTCTTTTCCGTCAATCTGTTGTTGAATCAGGAGTGGTGGTTCTAGCCTGTTGATGACTAGGACTCGGAACTTAATGCTCTTAAAAAGTAAAAATATGCACCTAGATAATCTCTCTTAATACGACGCTCGAAAATAAAATGTTTTTGAAGTTTTTGTGGTATGATGATGGTCACACTACAAAACACTCATATCACTCATGCCTACTCAACGTGCACATCTACCTATATTGATAAAAATCAGTTTTCTTTTTCCTAAGGTCCTAAACAAAATACCTCCCGAATAAAACTATATTATTGCTGTGTTACTTTTTAGATTATATACTCGTATAATATAAAAAAAAAACAAAACAAAGCAAATAATAATAATAAACATTCGTCAGCTTGTTGGTGTTGCTGCAGCGATATACTATAACCGGTGTATTTAAAGAGGTGGCAGTGTACTTAATATAGCGACTTTATGACACATGTTTTTTCTTTTAATATTCACATATTGACCTTCCTTCATGCACGTGAGACCAATTGTGAGATAACGTTTATTTTGGTTCTGGCACGCCATTCCAATAATAATAATGATAATAATAATTAGTGGCGTGGGTGGTATATCATGCCTGCGCGGTTATATATTATTATTTATATTGATGTGTGAAAATAACAACATAATTTTCCAACACATAAAGAAAACAATAATAATATATTATCGAACTGTAGTAGCGAGCAAGGGGTAAGAGGAGATATTCCGCGGTCACTCAGATAATATATTGACGATTGTTTTTGTATTCCCACGTGCGCATGAAAAAATGACCGCGTGTGTGTAATTGTTTCATTTCAAACTTCCCGTCTTCCACCAATAAAATGCACATAATAAAAACAAATATATATAATGGCATTATCGGCTATTTATTGTATACCTACATTACATTACACGTATATATTGCTCCAGTAAAATTTTTTCACATTATCATCAGCAGTATAGTTGTGTGAGAATGTTTTTACCTTGTAACGTTTGAAACAAAAAAAAAAACATTGTTAATGAAATACAATTCTGAGCGAAGTTCGGTTAAACATTTTCCGCGTCCAGAAAAAGCTATAAGTATTCTGTGCAAATTTCAAGTCACTGTGATAATTTTTAACCGAATTACAAAAGAAAAAAAATCAAATCGAAAATAATGAAATCATTATTACCGTAAATATTTCCGTTTTTCTAATTATTGTGAAAACTGCAAGGAAAATCATCAAAAAACAACTTCCCCAATGGATTAACTAGATACAATTTGATTTCAGAAAAAATGCTAAACTTAAAAATCGGAGCAATATTTCTGATAGAACCTATTGTTAATAGACAAAAAAAAATATAGAGGTCACACACATACATCGTATTAAAGCCAATAAATTACTCGCTGCGCTTAGAATCTAAAGTAAAATAAAAAGCGGATTCCCGTCGATCGAAACGTTCCATTGAGTGTATAGAATAAGAAATTTAAAATGTTAGGATTTTATATTCTGAAATCAATTTTTATACCTAGGTACCTATTACCGCGCAATTCGACACTCGTCAAGTATGCTTGACGCGTAGTACACAAGAGGAGCGTGCAGTCACAGTATAGGCAACAAGATGACTGTGATATGATGGTATTGTATTTTACGTGTGTACCTATTAACCAGCGAATAGATAATTCCTCGGATTCTAACGGAAGTCGAACTCCGATCCCGTATAAAAATTGGCACGTACCAAATCGGCGAAATGTCTCGACATACGAATGTGAAATTAATGAGATACCTATTCGTATACTCTATGGTCTTTGGATTGTGATACGGAGTCATTAGTCATTAAAAACACGTCTGCGGGAAAATAATGACGCGAATTAAATTAGGCATAATAGGTAATGAAAGGATAAATATATCTTTGGTCCCAGGGAAGAAGAGCTTAAGTTAATTTAAGTAGTTTTCAATACGAGCAATTAAAAAATTTAAAAATAAATACACTTAGACTTACATTAATACACTACATACATTAATTTTAAAAATATATTCACTTATGCCATTTACATCAATAAATAAAGCCGAAAAATTCCATAAGACAAAATTATAAAACAAACAAAATAATTCCGAAAAATTACTAGTCTTTCTTCCCTGTGATCAAAGATATAGCGTACGACTAAGGAAAACAGTCGAGAAAATACTAACGAAACGGTCAACGTGTGAGCAGTCTTGATCGCCCAGTCGTATGATATATTATAAATATAACTAATAACGATCGATCGTTTATAACACGTTTCATGATCGTATTTCATAATATTATATACTTCAGAAATGTTATAGCCGTGTGAGATAACCGGTAATGAACACGTTTTTATGGTGTGGTTTTCAGCTACAACAGTATACCTATATCTATTAATACTAAGCTAATACAAAATATATTGGGCAGTTAAAATATTATGTTTATTATATACATATGATGGTTATACTCAAAATGGTGATATTGCGTAAGTCCGTCGAAAAAGAAATTCAATATCCTTATACGTCCATGCATATTATAATATTATATGCCTCCCGAATTAGGTTGCAGTAAACGCAAGTAAGATATAATAATAATATGTTATTTCGCTAGAATTCATACGAATTTATGTACACAGAATTATTGTTCGCAAAGCATAATAAACAATGTACAATTATTGCGGTTTTTGCTCGTTAAAATTTTTTTTTTCCTTCGTAAAAATTTGAAACATTTAACAAGGGTACGACGATTACGCGTAAACAATATTAATTATATTATCTAAAAGACTGTTACATGGATGTATTTCTTTTTATATAGAGCAATTTAATTTATATCTGTACGCAATAATAAGTCGATAGAGCAATTTAATTTATATCTGTACGCAATAATAAGTCGATAGACCATTGCTAAAAAAAAAAAAATGATTCTGAGTAGATTTGTATTATAGACCGATTACACATATTTTTTTCCTCTATAGTTGCTTTTTAAAGTAAACTGCATTATTTTAAGGACCAAGATTAAATTACATCTTTGTTACACGCTACAATAGATATATGCATGTAATTTTAAGATGTATAACATAAATTACAATTGAGTCACAATCATTACGTCACAAGCATACTACATTGGTTTTTTTTATAATTAATTAGTTGATTTAGTTATTTAAAAATAATAATTCTGCAAATGAACGTGAAACAGTGGGAAATTAATTTCTTGATTCGATTATGAAATATATCCAAATACGTATTATAATATTTCTCAATAATTTGATTTACTATTATACTATTACTATAGGCCGAAACCATAAGACGGGAAAATAGGGCGAAGGAAGATGTAAAAAAATTAAGTCAGGAGTGGATTGGAAAAAAGTATCGTTAGATTTTAGGGGAAATCGTTTGAACGGTATGGCCTTAAAAGCCCGAACCACGGAAGAAACAGGCAATAATATTGCTGTGAGTAGTTTTCGAAAAATATAATATAAAATAATATTTTGAACATCCCCATGGGCGTGAATTTCAAAAGAAAAATGTATTTATTATGACATTTATCATAATTATAACTAGGACTGTGAATTAAATGCACTAAAAGCCTAGTACCTAATCAGTTTTTATAAAACCCGAATCCACTAAAATCCACAATTAAAACACATTATAATATGAAAAATATTTATTCAATGTATAGATAATACTTGCTACTCTTATTAACTTATTCCAACGTTATTAAGTAGGTATCAATAGTTTTTTTTGGAGCTGGCCTTTGCCTATATTATCTATCTAATCATTAAAATAATCGTAATCGTCAAAACAAGTAGTTATATTTTTTTTTTCACATTGTACTAGTACCTTATTATAGGTTCTTATGTAATATTATTATAATGAATAATTCAAATTGTGTAGTCATGCAAAAAAAAAAATAAAAAACAAAAACTAAAAATATTTCTTATAATACGCAAATACTTACGTCTTGTCGCATTACATACAATATACGGCTGTCATTTTTTTTTTTTTTTTTATTGTGTCTGTATCTACAAATACGGATACAATTTAAAAAACAAAATGTAAATTGATAAAATGGCGCTTAAGTACTGCCTTTTACAAATTGACAGCCGAATAGTTTGGATGAACATTTTGCAAATTCAACACAAATAAAATTGTCAACATTTTGTATTATTATTATTATTTATTGAAGGAAATGTTGATAACCATTTCGGGTTATTCGATAATATTGTTTAGACTCCTGAAACAATCTCCTTTGGCCAATCCAATAGATATGGATATGTGTTTACGTATGATTAATTATGGTTATTTAACAATAAATTGCAAAATTAACATTTTTCAGACACTGAATACAATTTCTAGGAATTTGAATTTTTTAAATCAGAGATCGATGTGACCTACAAAATGTCTTCATGTTTGAAATAGTAAAAAAAAAAATAACATACAAATTCAACAACTATTATAAGAGGCGTGAGAGTTTTCCCCGAGGCATGTTTGTGTACGAAATATATTACAGTAGCTCCGATAGCATTAACATTGTACTATTTTCGTTTGAAATATTATTTTTACATCCCATTTATATTTTATCGCAATGGCTGTATAAAAATATATCGAAAACCTTAATATTATCGAAATATTAAAAGTAATTTTAAAAAGTGCCTAGGTACCCATATTATAGTATGTATATAGCAATATAGGTATAAATTTCTGGTACATAGTTTAATTTATCGGTTCGTTCACGCAATAACTGTATGCATATTATATAAAAGAAATAGCGTCTGGAGAAAAGTTTACCTCTAGTTAAAATATCCTATACATAACACATACCTAATAATATACTTAATCTAATGACATATACCTACTAATACCGATATGGATGTGGTTGTTTGAAACATCTTAAATAGACTAGGTAGGTATATCTATCATAACATTTTGGCGTTAACTGTCAGTGTAAAATATTAATAATGCAAGTTTAATATTATAATGTCGTTACACAATATTATTGTATATATATAGTAATAAAAAAAAAAATATTCAAAAATAAACAAGGAAAAAAAGATTGTAAACATCGGCATTTGGTATTCTTTATTAGGCTATAATTCGTCGAGATGTTTTTTTAAAATTTGTTTTTTATATTATTTTATTGTATTATAGGTATACACACACGTGTATCGTGATACATCTTATCTTATGATAATAATTTCCAATGGACAAAATATCATTGTCGGTCGATTATTGGGCTGTTGGGCTGTAATAAATAATGATGCAACAAAAATTCACAAAATCCGGACTTTAATTATTGTCATTATGATATAGAAAGTATGGTGTTAATTCAATGTGTATAAATAAATATGTATAATGTATATACATATATGTTGAAATAAATGTATAGGTACGTGCATTTTTAAAATCAGAAATAATAGTTACACGAAATTATATTTTTTCTAGTGAAAATAGTAAAGATATATTTATTTATAATACAACATTTAAGTAAATATTAATGTTCTAATGACGTTAGTAAATTTACTTATAAGCAGTAGAAATTTGTTTCATATGGTTCAATGTACTGCTTGCTTTTATTCATTCAATCTTTTGTTCAATAAATGCATAATTTAATACAATTTCATCTAAATTTTCATAAGCGCGAGATAAAACGTATTTCAATGGCTTGCTGGGGCAAATTGGTTCAGTCCTACCAAAGTAGGGATCTCAAATTTATTTATTATAAATACGGGATATTTCAAATCATACTGAAAATGTATATGTGTTGCAACAAACTACGTGGAGGGAGAAGTGTGATGGTAATAAGGACGTAGCCTAGCCCTTAAAACTAGTCCGTAACTTAAAAGTTATCCAATTAATTTGAATAATTTATTTTTACTTTTTAGGTAGTTTTTTGTATCTAAAATAATGATAAAACCAAAACTGACATACATATTAATAGTTCAAGAATTTGTCTACAGCGATACTTATTACCGAATCTCATATAACGCGTCTACTGCTAGGTGTGCTTGTCGATATAGTAAAAAGAAGTAATAAAAGAAACGAAAAAGAAAAAAACTAAAGTTCTGATTTTATTAGTATTTATAATGATTAATTTCAATTTATGAGGTAGTTCTAAAGCAGCATATTCCCTGTTACTTCCCTCACTGTAACTTTCACTAATAATTTACAACTTTTTTCAGTCTTTGTAATTTATATACAATTTAGCATACTTGTAAATTGGACATCTCCACTCTCCATCTCTTATCTTAGTTAACATTTCTACTGTAGAAATCCTAATATTCATTATGTGATTGTCAATACTTATTTAGTAAAAAATTTATTAAATGAAATATCAAATAGTAGGAATAATATTTATCACACAAACAACAGTTCACGTATTTCCGCGAAGAAATAGGAAAACATACGAACATATTTTAAACTTTCTGTTTAACGACAATTTAAATAAATTTTTGGTTTATAAAAATGTATCATAATAATATTACTATGGTGACTGAAATGATACTTTTTCAATGTTCCGAGTGCGTCCGAAATAAGGTATCAACCGAGTGCATTTTAAGAAAATATATTTTCAACATAGCTCAAATGCACCTCAGTTAATTTAGTGTTACCTATGATGGTGCACCACAACTGGCTTACACCCCAAAAATGTTTGGTTATTTTATTATCTATTATTGATTACACTCATTATGGTTGGTTGAATGTTTTAAAATCGATTCAGAATACGCCATAGTTTTTGGAGTACTTATAGTATTTAAATATTTTTGTATATGAAAACATTACAATTTTTACATTTGTTTAGATCATTTTTGAAAATTACGGCGCTATTCACTCATTCACTAACTTAGTTGCCACACGACTACAAGCCATACTCCACTGTCTTACTGAGTTTTATATCGAAGTTGAAATAAAGTTTGTTTCCACACTAATCAGTTTTTAAATAAGTATTATAGCATCGATACAACTGGAGACGCAATTAGACAATTTAAAATAATTTGCCGATAAAACCACTGACGAACTCATCTATGCAAAAGGTAAAAATTAAAAATGGTACACCTTCGGGATATCCCCTTTCAATTACCTCCGTCGGCTGGCAACCGAATCCGTCGCTCCGTGTGAGATAGCCACATACGTTAACGGGCACAGTGGCGACAATAAGGGACTCACCAAATGTTGGCCGACGATCTCGGTCAAAACGCGGTTAATCAGTGTTGTCTAAAAATCAATAAAACGTAATAAATCGCAGTGCAGTCGATCGGATCCGCGTGTAATTAATAATCACTCTAAAATAATTGGCAGTATAACAAAGTAATGATACTATGCTAGTGAACATTGACAAAACAAGATATATCATTTTCCAAAATCATAAAGTGTTAAAAAACTACGAAAAAAATCTAATGATAAAACGACTTGAATGTGAGGGTAACCTTGAGTGCCCTGCAGTCTCGAAACATATTTTTATTGATATGGTACGAGTCTATAGCTACTACATTGTTTATTGTATAATACTATTTAGGTAGTACAGTATTGTTAAAATGTGCGATGTGCAAACGACTGACCAAATATTTTAGCTGTGGAATTTATGATGCTAACGTTAAACTCCGGAAAATATTCCGCCCTAAATATTATAATATACTTGAATTTAAATTTCCGTTAAAATAAAACGTATACAAGATGTTCGTATATTATATAACAATACTATAATCAATGCTATAAGCTATATGGTCTTATATAAATTTGGAAAGGAGTTAATATAAATCAAATTCTCGACCATCTCGTCACGAATCTTCCGGTGGATCCACGTTCATCAGACATGGACAACGGTTGATTCATCGTCAACGATGTCATCTGAAAATTACGTGAAACGCAGTGTAATATAGTTAACCACCGATCCGTTTCGCTGTCACACGAAATTACTTGCATTTTGGAGATTTATAACTACAGCTGTTCAAGTGTAGAAAAACAGAGGAACTAGCAAATAATATTACAATTTTTAGTTTCAACAAATTTTTTTTTCTTTTAATATAATATATAAAGATATTATCTTTATCACAAAAAATTACGATAATACGCATCTATACAACAAGTAATTAAATAAATGACAAATATAGTGGAAACATGAAAAGAAGCTTCATAATAGAAGCACCTCGGCTGTATCAATAAGTTGTGACGAAATTTACCTATGGATCGTTGACCGAATCTAAACAAAAATATTTTATCTAGGTCGGGAGTGATCACTGCAGCCGTAATAAAGGAATAAAACAGCTATAATGATATTAGCCAGGAGGAGATCCTCGGAGTCTAACCCCCCTCTCCGCCGAATTTGTTTTAAACAATTACTATACTTTGATTTGGAAATGGACCCCCCCTCCACAAATTAAATCCTAGTTTCATTTTTGATAATGATCAGAAACTTACGCTACTTGAACATGCGAGGTACGAAAAACTAAAAGTGCAAAGGACGTTATAGTGTATATTTATTTACTATTTTGTCAAAATGAAATCCTATTACGGTGTGGGTACAATATACGGCCGTGCATAAATATAAAGACTCCTAAAGACTTACGATATTAATATTCGGAAACGGGCCAAACAATAATTTGATTTCATAGCTGCTTATTATTCAAGCGTTCCCTGTCATAGTGTTATGATAACTATACAATTGGTTCCCGGATCAGAAAAAAAAAAATGTACGAGTTGGTTTTCATTAAATTATGTAGCACTATAAAATTGTTTTAGTTGGTTCCCGACCGTAATAATAGGTATAAATAATAAGTTTAATCGCGTTTTATTAGTTACTGGAAAATTTAGATTTCAGTATTTAATTTTGTATTGTAAATATTTTATTGGGTTTTATCGGGTTAGGAAAATTCCTATATAAGATATATTATATAGGTACCTAATTATGTATTTCTAACAGATTGGATATGTGCGTGTCTCAGTACTATTTTAGACATCAATCGTGTTTTAATATGCCAATGCGACAGTTTCGTAAAACGTTATATTATACTATTTGTAATGGTATCAATTAAAAACATAAAATAATGAGCCAACCGAATTCATTGTTTTCAATTAGAGAAGAAGACGCGTGCCTATTACGCACCCCGCAGTCGTAAAAATTATTTCGTTATTATTATACGTATACGAGCTCCCACATGCCGCGATCTCTTCGATTAATACACGGGCACATATTTTTATTATACTATTAATAGGTACCTACATTACATTATATATCTACATTATAGTATACAGGGTGATTTTTTTTTTCACGAGATGGAGATTTTATTTGTTCAATTTCAAGTACCAAATAAATATTTATATGTATTTATATTGTTTTTTTTAATCATTTAAAACAATTGTTTAAAATTTGTATTTAAAGACTAATTTCAAATATTTATCCTCAGACTTCGCTCTTTATATACATATATGTATATATCATGTACGTAGTATTCATTTTTAGCTTTCAAATGGCTTTTAAATTTCGATGCAAATTTGAAAAAAAAAATATTGATATGTGCATAACAAATTAATATATCGAATACACTATTTATGAGTTGTAATTCTTAAAAGTTATAACCCTTTTATCCCTACTCTTCCGGTCTAATATTTGAACTCATGAACGGTAAATCCTGCAAAATTATAAATAGTATTAGACGTATTAAAATTTTTGATTAAAAATATTATATTCACAAATTGTTTTTGAAAATTAGGGGGGGGGGGTTGAAAATATTTGAAAATCGAAAGTTAATAGTACCTATTTAACACATACTATATATGTAATACAATACATTTATACTTATTATACTTGTAATTATTATATTATGGAGTTTACGGTGTAAGGAATAAGGGTAAAATTTTGTAAATAAGATCGCTATTTATTGGTAAATGATTTAAAAAACTGAAAAATCAAAATCATCGATTTTATTCAAAACAGTCTTCGTAGATAATTGCTGGATCATGGTTAAAAGAAAATCACCCTGTATATGTACACACACGCACGTATAATACATGGTAATATTAATCAACTCAATGGCATTCGGCGGGACTTGTCGCGTGGGGTGAATACACTGCGGAGTGCACGAATATTGTAAATTGAAAAGACGACGATAATATCTCTGTATCAATCCTATTACATTTTTTCAGTATTTTGTTTTTACAGTATCCAGTGGTTGCACCGTTTTTTTTAACCTGTACGGAATTCGACGACGGGAGGGAGGAGGGTAGAAACACAACAATAAAGTGAATACCTAACATAAAATACTACTATACAACTAGATATTTGGGCGTCTTAGATTACAATTGGTTAGGAATTTTCAATGATAGGACATGAAATAATAATAACAATCATCAATAAATCGCATTTTTATAAAAACATTTTTGTTGACTCTATACTCGACTATATGGCCCTATGGAAATTTAAAAATCGAATTAAAAAAAAAAATATATACACTTTTTAATCAATGATTCCAAACTATTCATTGTAACAAGACTGAAATACCTATATCTTTACATTTTAAGAAGAAATTACAAAATACAAATCTCATAATTGCTGTAATTCCGCCGTGTGCACTCCACTGTGTAGATGAGATATGTATGGATAAAAAAGTAGTTTTCTTCGCATTTATACAAATATAATGATGTCGTCCGGTGAACATTTCACGGTATTTATAATAACAGTTATTTTTGTTGATATATTTCGAATCAATATTGGTAGGCATGAATACTTATTAGTTATTATTGTTTGAATAAATTGAATTACAATTAACTTAAGCAAACATGTCTGACTAAAAAATATATATCATTCGAATGTTATATTATTATAACAAAACGGGTAATCATTTTATGATCGGTAGGAAAAAATGTAATACTATATTTGTTTTTTGAATATAAATGTAGATATCATTACTATTTTTCAAATTATAATAATATATTCGTGCGTGTATTCACAAATTCACAGCGAGCACGAGAAAGTATGTAATAACAAATTATTGAGTATAATGTTATTCGGCAAATTGCATTCCGTTGCGGGTTTAAAAATAATAATAATATACACAGTACACCTTATCAAATACAATTATGACCAATATATTATATCGTTATCGTATAATATGTAATATATATATATTTCCATCATCGGATCGGCCTCGGCGGATGTTATATTTTTTATAATAGTTTTTGTTAAATATTATATTCTCGTAAGTTACAATTATAGTTTCTAAAACAAATTATGCGACGTAATTATATAGGATAACAACATTTTTTTTTTTATCGATATCGACTTTGGTTGCACAATCGATAAAGATAATAATATTATATATCCACATGATGTGTAAATTATTACCAATTTCGTATATATATATATACCTTAGGGCAATGGCATATCCAATAGAAATCATTTTTGCTTTTTGAGTGAATGGGGGAGTTAGTCACAGTTGCCGTTGTAGCTATCGTCTCTTTGAAAACTTTTGTATCTAAATATTAATTGTATATAACTTTGTAGCTCTTTCTTAATCGAGGAGATTAAAATAAAAATATAGTGTGGGAGTCGAGTGTAGCAAAGATGAGAATATTATGCTTATATTGATGGATAGCTATAATGAGTGATGAATAGTCACTATATATTAGTATATAAAGAGGACAGTTTACGGGCGAATTAGGACGAAATGAGAGAAAGAGAAACATGTGCGGAAAAATTCGGGGTGTACGATGTGGGAGATCAAGTTAAATAATGGAATTTTAGGACCGAGGTGATGGCTTACTTCGAATAATGTAGTTGCAAAGGAGTCGATGGGGATAATAAGATTATTGTTAAAATAACAATTAATTTATAATAATTTTTAAAAAAAATAATAAAATAAAAATCCTGGATCTGTGGTCAAATTCTGTTACTTATTGACGGGGTCAATGTGCGTACGTTACTATCGTTTATTGTGATTGCGGCTTGCCAATGGAAATAGTATTTCTCCAGTAAACGACAACGAAACAGCCGTGTTTCGTCCATTAACGATATTTATGATGCTAATGAGATAAATTATACACCCGTAAGTCGATGTATACACGTGCGTACGGTACCAAAAAAAAAAAAAAAATTAGAAAGTGAGAGTGACCGTTACGAATGAATTCAACATACTAATATAACGTTGTTAAAACCACTTTAGTACTTATAATAATTATTTCATTTATACGAATGCATAGCCCATAGGTTAAGTACCTATACTAGATGAATATTGCCGTTAAGCACTAAAACAAGCGGCTTCTTGAGGATTATATCCGTTTGGGAATAATTGTTTTTTTTTCTTCTATTTGATTAAACAACACATCCTTGTCATTCGAACTTTATTTGTTTTTAATTTTATGTGTATGGCGACCGGATAGTTATGTAAAAGTTGGCGGTACATGATGTTTATAATATGAAAAATCGGAACAAAATGTAGTAATGTAAAATAATTAACGGTCTTTCCAGTATGCAGTTAGGTATCCAGTACAAATTCGATAAATATAATCAAGACGAGTTTGAATCAGAGTTTTTTTTTTCACGTTTTCTCGTTTTGCATTTTTAAGAAATCTAATAGTTTTATTGTTTATTCGCCATATACGGTATACCAAATTAAACACTATAAAAATACGTGCGCCGTAATATTTTTCAAAGTTTACGAATTATGGTTTTAAAAATATTATAATATTGCAGTAATTATACCTATAGTATGTAAAAAATTGTTAAAATTTTCAACCCAACACCATCGTAATGCATTTACATAATTAGTTTAAGTATAGGTACCTGCTATTTGACTATATCTGATGACTAATTCGCTAAAACAAATATACAACTTAATATTGACAATACGTAATAGGATGTTATATAGAAATGTACTAATTTATGGTAGATAGGTAATTATAGTTTTGTAGTAATATTAACATCGTTCAATGTATTAAAAAATAAAAATAATTTCTTTGAATCCTTTCCAAACGAGTAAAATATAGCAAGCACTTTATCTACAGAGCGTAAACAAATAATTTTTATACGTTTTTAATTATTATTCAAGTGAAACGATTAATTAGAATTTAAATATTCAGAATTCGATAAACTCATAAATATAGCTTGTTTAACCTAAGATCAAGTAAACGAATGGCGGGATAAAATAATTATGATTTATCGTAGTCTTAAGGCACGTTCACAATATACGTCATAGAACGTAGGTACTCATTACACGGATGATTTAATTCTATAAACCTATAGACGAGACGGTTACGTTCGACGTAAATGATTAAATATTTTCGTATTAGGAAATGATTTTTGTTTTTGTAATCAATTTAATAGCAATACAACATAATAGGTAATCATTTATTCAAAACAAATTTTGAAGGTCAATGTAACGAGTCGCATTTTATTAACATTCACGATACTCGTGCAAATATAATATAGGCATTACTAAACGTTTGCCAAATCACGATCAGCAACAATCGTTTAGCATAATGTATTATTTTTTTCTTTCGTACGAACATGATGTATAATTTAGAAAATTTAAACTTGTTCTATATTTTTCGGTTCGCGCTGACGACTTAGGGTATTTTGAGATAATTTCAAATGACGTGTAATTGGTATATCTATTCTTTTTTACTTTTTATTTCCGACAGGTTGATACTATGAATTTATAATGTATGACAAGAGAATAAGTCACGTTACTATTTTTGACGAATAATCATTGTTGAAACTTAAAATTGTGAAATGTTTAACTTAACACTTACTATAATATGTTTACAAGTTCACTGCGTTTAGATAATTTGCAGTCGGAGAATTAATGTATTTTTATGAATTATAAATAAATCAAAAATTCACTCAAATAAAAATCATTAAAAAAAAAAAAAAAATGGCATTTTGTTATAATACATATGGTAGGCTAGTTTTTTTGTTTTGGACAGATTGCAAGAGGAGGTCAAACAACATTATTGTATTTGCACTTTTAAAACGCGAAAATAACAATAAATCGCCGCGTTTAAAAATTAGTTCTGATTTATTTGTATTATCGGTTCAATACCATTTGTGACCTTTTTGTTTATAAGTACAAAGTCGCTGAACACTATATATTTAATAATGTGTATGGCCTCAAAAAGTGTTTATCTCGCACTATGTTCGAAATTCAAAATATGCGCCGAATGTGCAGAAACATTAATATTATATTTTATTACCCATTGTGTTTATTTTCAGATGTCGTTTTGTACTTACAAACTGTATTGGTCACGGAATCTCTTTCGGAACGAGCCGAAATTCAACGTCGACAACTTTTGGAAAAACTCTCTAACAGAGGAATATCGCCGGCTCCGTACATGGACATGAATGGACGATCAAAAGGTTAGCTTGGGTACCAGTATTGTTTTTACTTCGTATACTTACATAATATATTAATATAATTGTCGCCAATTCCAAAACTCAAGATGACAAGAGTGTAATATAATATATTCTATAGCTTTCACTGGACGAATAAAATTAATAATTCGTAAAAAGTAAATGGTATTACCCAGAAGTAAGAATAACTATATAATATTATACAAGATATGAATACATAATAGATATATAGTATAGTTTTCATTATTGTTCCGGTGTCGTCTCGTTTCCATTTCAATAATGCAATTTCAAGGTAAAATCTTGACACGCTATGAAAAACCCACTACATAATATTATACTCTATGCACATTTTTTAGGTAGGCCGATAAATACCCACGATACGTCATAATATTTGTATGCGTATCTACCGTATCATGTCACTTTGATAATAAAATAATTAAAGACCGGATTTCATATAAAATGCATATTGATAATTTCTACGTTATAATACATATACATGTACAATCAGTGAGTGTCCATAAATCATTACTTGATTGATTAATTTACAAAATATTGAATTATTGAAATAAAAAACTTTGCGTGTTTTAAATATTTTTTGCATATTTAGCCACTTCTAAACAGAGGCGAGTAAAAAAGACGGACATACTTCGCACGATGGGTGCAGTCACTGTTATTGGTGAGAAGTTGGGAATGTAGAATAAAGAAGGGAATTTAATGTATATCTGTAAACAACGATAAATCATTACTTACGAAAAAACAATTCTGGGCGGAGATCAGTTGATATTGATGCTTTGTCAACAATATATAATATGTATATTATGTCATATAATTAAATAGGCATTATATATTTTTTTTAATAATATTTGTTTAATATTGTATCCATTTTCTCGTTTTTCATACTACTTCCTGGTTTTCCCATGTTTTTCCCGGTTTTTCATTTGCTGGGGAAATTCTTTGGAAAATCGAAAAATAACCTCCTTAAAGTACTTTCCTAAGAAAATTTTCTTTCAGAAATCTTTCTACATAGTATGCATTAGAGTAAGCTTACTGGTAAAAAAAGTGTTCACATAAAAAAAATTAACATCTTTCTAAAACCAATACATTCTTCGCTACACTCAGAATCTAAAAGTATAAATATACACACCAAAAAGGTGAACATGGAACACACTTAAATAACTTTTTGTTTTTCCAACTAATATACTACATTTTTCGTAATTTTTTCTAATTAACAATGTTAAGTTAGATTACTAAAATACTATTTACTTGGTTTTTGAATGTATTAAAAAATTAAAATTAAATTTATTCTTAGTTTATTGTATTTTTCAGTTTACAGATTTTAATTAACTACCTAAGTATAATTTAAAATGTTCTTACTAATCAGATGTAAGTTTTAAATTTATGTTCTGTATATTTATGCTAGATTGTATATTTTACTGTTTGTTTACACAAATTAAAATAATTAATAATTTACACTTCAAAATTACGATACACAATAAAAAAACGTTATCAAAATTTCAATTTTATTTTGAATATTTCGTAATATTTTCTAGCATATTTTGACTTTTTTAGTACTTGTTTACATTGTCTAAATACTATCAAAATCGTTATATGTATTCATACAATATTTAGGGACGGCCAAAGTGTAGCGCAGATTGGACATATTTTGCTCAGGGCCTCGCATCGTATTCTTATAGATTCCTCACTCCCCAAGTGGGATATTTTGTGCTCTTAGGGTAAATTTTCAGTCACATCACGTAGGTATAGTTAGTAATAATTAAGGAACGGATTTAGAATCCGAAAAAAGTCTTTGAAGAAATCACTTTTACAATGAAGTTTATTTTTTTTTTCTATGGACAGCTTTTTAAACAGAAATTTTACTCCAATTTACAATAATAGCATTATTTCTAAAAGAAAATCTGACTGTGGTGGTACTTTCAGGAAGTTATTTTTAATTTTCCCAAGAGTTTTTCCAATAAATGGGAAAACCGGGAAAGTAGATACACTATTAAACAATTATTATTAAAGAAAATATATAATGCACATGAAATTATTTTACCATAATGTGACAAATATATTGTTGACGAAACAACACTATTAACCGAACTCCGCTCTGAATTGTTTTTTGTTAGCAATGATTAATCGTTGCATATACAGATATACATTAAATTTCCCCTCTACATTCCCAACTTCTCACCTACAATATTAGCCCACCCACGTGCGAAATATTTTCATTTTTTTTTTTCTTATTCTGTTATAACACTTTTTGCTCTTTTTCATTTCTAGATACCTAAATATTTTTTATAAATATCACTAGGGCTCAGATTTTATAGCATTTTCTAATTATTACAGGATAAAGATAAAAATAACATAATGATTTATTTTTTATTTTTCATAAATAGTAGAAAAAATCTGTAATTTGTAATTTAATTCATAAGAAAAATATTTAAAATTTTTGTTTCATATTATAATTTTTTTTTAAGTAACCTCGCGTATTGATCAATCGAACAGTATACATTTATGAATTCGTATCGGCTGTATTTATATGTTTAAAAAATATTATATTGAAAAGAATAAGTATTCAGAGAACAAAACACATATTACATTATTATGTACAAATTTTAATTTCATAGAGAGGAAAACCATTTATTATTATTGTTCTACGGAAATGGCTTGATAACAATAATATATAATATAATATTATAATATATTTATTTAGTATACTATATAGAGTACCTACTATTCACTTTTATCATCATAGAGTATACTGTACAAATATTTGCGTTTTTAGTATTGTCTATTAAAAATTCAAATGATATTAATTGAATAATTGTATTACATGTAAATCATTGTATTTAAAGAAAACTTTTTCATTTTTCATTTTTCACGTGCATAAGCGCGGCACCTAAATAAGGAATCCAAGACACGTGGCCCGGGTCATAAAAACGCATATTATATTGTGTACTTTATTGCATACTGATTATACCTTTATTTATATCAATATCACATAAGTCAAATTGTATTGTGTTAAAATAAAAAAAGACATCGTAGGATAATGGGGACGGTTGCAGCCACTGTTATAGGTATTTTAGTGTATATCTGTTAGCAACGATTAACCATTACTAACGAAAAAACGATTCTGAGTGGAGTTCAGTTAATAGTGATGCTTTTTCAACAATATATAATATATTATATTATGATAAAATAATTGAATAGGCATTATATATTATTTTTAATAATATTTGTTTAATGTACCGATTTTCCAGTTTTTCCTATGTTTTTCCTGGTTTTCTAATGTTTTTACCTAGTTTTTTACATTTGCTGGAAAACTTTTGAGAAAATAGAAAAATTACTTCCCTAAAGTACTTTCCTAGTAAAATTTCCTTTTAGAAAAACTACTATCATTATTAGTCTGAGCAAAATCGCTGGTAGAAAAGTTGTCTACAGAAAAAAAAAATCGTACTATTTTACAAATATTATATATTCCCGTTTTTCCTCTGTTTGTTTTGACTTTTCGCATTTGATGAGGATACTCTTGAGAAAATTGAAAAATGACAAATATGGTACAATTATAAAAATTAAAATATAATAATAATTAACTAATATAAAACATGTTGCGGTGTATAATAATAATATACAGAATCATTTTTTTTTTATTTAGAACCAACAATGGTCTTGGAGGATTTTAAGTGAATATGTTTTTTTTTTTTTTAATTTTTGTGGAATATTTTAAAACCATTTTTTCGCCCCTATTCCATATGCCTTAAATATAAGTACATACTTTTGTTTTTTAAATAGGAATTCCCTCTTTTTGAACACAGATTCGAATAAAAAATATTTTTTTAGAAATGTTCGTATGCATAACTCGAATATCAGATTTATCGTTTATGAGTTATATTTTTTTTATAGATCAACTTACAGAACACATAATATACCTGAATAGACGTAAAATGTCCAGAAACATTTTTTTTTTTTTTGTTATCTTGTAAAAATGCTCGGTTAACTACAAATCTTACAGATAATACTTATAAAAAATTATCTATAAACCTCGTGTTAAGTAAACAACAGTAAGTACTTATATAATACCATTTATTGTTTTCATTATCAGGTTTGATAATGAAATCCAACAGCTTCGCGTGTCTTCATCAGCAGGCGGCATACGAAGAACTGTGCACAAACCAGCCGATCTATAACAACGAAGTCGATATTCTCGATTACGAACCTTTTACTACTTGCAACAGTTACAGCCCGACAAAACCATTGAACGGCAAACGGCATAGCGCACCCAATGGCCGCGGTGACAGCGCTTTGTCGATGGGGTCGCTAAACAAGTCCACGATGAACGGCAGTAGTATGAGCAGCAGATCGAACAGCGATTCATCCGAGTGTTCCAAGAGCGAGGTAATCTACGTGTCCGCGAACGCGGTCAAGTATTCGGCGAGCAAATACGGGGCATTGATGAAGCGCGAGAAAATACTGTTCGTCGACCACACGAGAAAATACTGGGCTGCCGTATTGTCGTCCACTATGTACGTGTACAATGGCGAAAAAGAGCTCAAACCCTGTCAGGTCGTGCATCTTGAAGGGTACACGGCCAGGGACGCCAATGGGTCGAGTGGTAACCGAAACAAGGACTGGACATTCGAAGTCGTGTGTCCTGGTAAAAAAACATATCAGGTACTTATACATTTATAAGTTATAGCTAATTATTATATTTAATAATTAAGTTATATTTCCGGGTTTAAACAATAGAAATCAATATGAAATAAATTCGATTTAACATACTTCTCCATTCCCATTATTAACCCTATCGCAGTTAATCGCGGTTGTTATCCAGTAGTTAATCTTTTCAAAAGAGTACTTTCATTAAGGATTTACCAATTTTAATTTATAACTTCGAAAATAACAAATTTTTCTTCCTTAGAGGTGGATTTTTTTAAACATTTTAATACACGTGTTTTTGAATTTCTAAACAAAAGACCGAACATTAATTTTTATGAATCTTTTATAAAAAAATGGCTGATTTTCATGTGAACTTTCATTTCCTATTTTACCCCTTGAGGGCTTTATATTATCTTATTTTTCTAATAAAACAATGATTTGTATTGTCTTGTCTGAAATATCAGTTGTCGTCATAGAGTTTTCTTTACTACAATAATGAGGAGTAGTAGGTATTTAAAAATATTCGGCCCACCCGCCGAAGGTAACCTTTGTTCCATATTTATAGATTATTTTCTTTCATTTTCTCTTTATAAAGGTCTATTCCTGTCACTTCATATGTTCGTGATAAGCTGATTGTTGTCTTCATAAAGTTTTTCCTTGACTTGACATCATTTTTACACAAGGGATATTCTATGTCGGATTCATTTTTTGTTTTCTCTACCCTTACTGATAGATACCTCTCATTGTATATTTGAGGATGCTATCCCACATAACACTTGTACTTTCCCGACTGGGATTACTTATTTTTATAACACGTGTAACTTATTCCGTATTATTACTATCTTTTGTATTATCGCACATTGCAGTTTATAGCTCAAAATCAAAATGACATGCACTCCTGGATCGAAGCCATTAACAGTTCCAGCAGTAAACCATCCACTCCGGAAATTGCACTCTCGCCGTCACCCATTTGTTTCAAACAGGACCTGTTGCCTAACCGAGAACTTCCCGTCCCGCCAGCCGCTGACGATCGTACCATACAGGATTATTGTTACGACAAGCCCAATCCAATTATCAGGCCTGTAAATCTGTACGAAAACGCTGTGGACGAAGTGGACACCGAGTCCATTTATCAGTTTATCGACGAATCCAAACGCGAAAATGACATTATTTTACCAAAGGTTCACGTCACTATAATTGTTGTGGTTATTATTATAAATAGTGTTAATTCGATATTATTATACAGATTGACAAACAGTTTTGGGATGGCGACACGTCCTATTACAACATCCCTAGTAACATACCTGTGCCAGTACAGACCAAAGAAGACGATAATAACAACAACGACTACGATGATTATTTCTCCGAAAAGGAAGCCAACTACGATATTATAACAAGTACGTTTTCGGGAGTTCTTTGCTATATAATAATAATAATAATAATAATAATTTTTATCCGCTTTGATTTCAGATGAAGAGTGTGAGGTGATTGCGGACCCTGTTTTGGGCGTTCAGCAAATAATCCAAAAGATTGAAGAGATTAACAACAAAACGACATTACCGTTTTTAAGACGAAAATCGCAACCGATAAAGAGCAATAGTCTAATAAGAAACTCTACCCCAGTGTACACCGCTGCGGACGAATTTTACGAGCCCATGAAAGTGACGAAGAACATACCCAATAATGCCGTTGTCAGTTCCCAATCTTTCCGGAAATCTCGTTGAAGTGATGCCAATATATTTTTTCTTGTTGTGGAAAAATATTCTCATTCTACGATATCGTCAATTGTCATCGACCACTTTTGTTTAATTTTCTTAAACGTTCGACGGCTCCATTGTGTAATATTTACACAATACATACGCATTTAAAAACTCAACTACTGCGTGATTGTAATGAACTTACGTCAAATCATTATAATAAAAAAAAGTCACTCAAGAAATTATTAGAATTTTAATAATTTTAATAGGTATTCTATCTTAAATTTAAAATTAACTTTCTCCTATTTTGACAAGTCTGCTTATCGGTAGAAATCCTGTTTAAAAACCGAACATTAGGAATTTAGAATATTAACATTGTATATGTATAAAACCAATTAAACATGAAATGCTACTTTTATGTTTCTAGTCTGTAGGTTTTAAACAATTATTTTTATTTTGTTAATAATTTTTTTTTTTTAAATAGTTTTTAGATTGAAAGTTTTGATAACCTACATGAATATTATCAGTTAATTAATTAATTATTTATAATTATTTTTTTTTTTTTTAATATAAATAAACATAAACAAAAAAAACTATACATTCCGAGTTTAAATAAACTGTACAATAATAAATTATTGTCAGATCTCTTATATTTATGATCTTAGGGTAGGCCACCCTATACAAATATGTCATATGCTTGTCCGTCCTTTGATAATAAATCATTCATCAAACAAGGTTAATTCATATTGTGACTTTTATTTTTGTTACTCATCCGATAATATCTTACAGTAGGTACCTATATGTTTATATACTATTTAAAGTATTTAAATTTTAAAACTGTTATGAATACAAACAACAATAACCACCATTTATTAATCAAACGTGTTAATGTAAAATATTCAATATAGTAATTTGTGTGAATTAATGTATTATAATATGTAAGTATAATATAAGCAATTAATTTAAATTAAAACTCGTTTTACTTTTTATAGATGTTCCATATTGCTTTGCTTAATAAATATTTTCAAATATCTATTTGATTATTTTTAAATATAACTAATTTTATACAAACATTTTAAGAATTATGTATTTAAATTATTTACCTTTGTCAATAATATTGAAATAAAAATTATATACAATTTTTATATAGATATATTTATATATACTAATATGTGCAAATTTCCCAATATATTGATTTTGTTTTATTCAAAACAATACTTATTCGTAAACTATTAAAATCGTCAAGGTTTTTTTTTAGATACCTAGGTATCTACAGTTAAAAACTAATAATGAAATTTAATTGGTAACTAAAGAAGAAAAGGAATAGCACCTACCTAGTAGGTATTGGATATAGTACTCTCATAGACATCTACATAATTTGCGTGTACTATTTAAGTTGACTTTTAAATCGAAAACGTTTTATGTTTTTTATCTTTAATTAATAGAAATAAACCTTGAATAGTATATCAAAAAAGCTCATTTAAAAAGTCAATGTTATCATATTAAAATTAATGTAATTTACATATAAGATACATTAAATTTTAAAATAGTTTATTTGGTACGTACTTAATTTGTAGTATAAATAAATAAAAATACATGTTATGTAGATAGTTAAAAAATAGTTAAACATTACTCTAGTTTTAACAATAATATTTTTCAGCTAATTTTCATGTTATTTGCTCGTTGAAATTAATTATTGCAACTCACAATGCTTACTAATTCAATAGAATTACTTTCTACTAGACTCAATTGTTTGCTGTCTTCCTTATCTTAGTTTGTTCTCATGTAGAAATGTCCAACGTACAAATTGAGGTTTATACGTAATATGCCTGTGAAGAAATACATCAGCATTGTTTTTATTACATATTTCAAAAAAAACATAGGTACACAATTTTCTTGTTTTAAAAAATTAAAAAACCATATAACACGAAATTCGTATAAAATAAAAAAGTATATGTCAATTTTTTTTAGTGTTATTTAATTATAGTCTGATATTTTTATAGAAAATATAGGTAATAGATGAATTTATTAAATTTTCACAGTTCACAATGCACTTCATTAAAGTTTTCACTTTACAACTATTAATTTTTCGTAAGTTGTGGACTGAGAGACGGGATATTTTGTGGGTTTGGGAAGTGTAACTATTAGGTATGACATTTTCAAAATTAAGCCACTAATTGTAATAAACTTAGTAACTGCACACTTTTCTATACTGCAAGGCATATAAAAAAAATATGAATAAATAAGAAGAAAAAATAACAATAATAATAGCTACTGTTGTGCACAAAGCACAATTATAAATCCTAAATAAAATGAATACATACATGAGTGAATTAACATTTTTTTATTATTATTCTAGAACTAAATACATGATATTTATTTTATATTTTGTTGATAATTAAAATATTATATAATATTTAGTTTTATTTCTAAATACATATCAGCTGATATTCAATAATATTATATAAACTAAGACTAATAATATTTACCTTTTTACCACGTTTTACTACATCATAACAAAATTATATTAGAAATGAATATTATTTAAACGCTATACGACTTTATATTTACATTTTATAATGTAATGTAATAAAAAATAAATAATTTAAATTTGTATTAAATTATTTTTACCCTTATACTATACAAAATATAACATTATAACTGTGGTGTTAAAGATTTCTTTAGAAACATATTGGATAATTCATAAAATTAAATTATTTGCAATAGATATTTAGCATAAAAAAAAAAATATGAATTTACAAATTATAATACTACAAATCTAAATTTACGTATCAATTAAATGCGTGTACATATAAAATACCTATTTTATTTATTAGATTAAAATGTTATAAAGAATATATGGTGTTTACCTTTTGAAACAAATTATGTATTAATATTTTTAATTTTTAATTTCAATAGTTAATAAAGCCCTGTACGGGCTTTATATTTCAAGCCCGAGATCTCCCAAAATAAAAAATTTACTGGCCTAGCTCATTCAATTATGTTGAATGTCATACGTGCCGTCCCAAATTATTTTACTTAAATATAATACAACCCAGCCCAGATTCATTTATTAATATATCCTACCGCGATTATATGATATGACCAATAATTTAAATAGACATTTAAAAAATATCTCTAATAAATATTTCTATTTGTACATATATTTGAATATGACACGTAACAATCTAACAGACTGGCTATCAAAAGACCCGTTAAACTATTTTTATTTTATTTGATTATCTATACCCCAAAATTTTAATTCACTAAAAGCAAATGGAAAACGATGGACATATTTTGCACGATGGGTGAGCCACTATTGTAGTAAGAAGTTTGGTAGGTAGTATATAGGGAAGAATTTAATTTATATCTGTAAGCAACGATAGACCATTGCTAACGAAAAAACGATTCTGAGTGGAGTTCAATTGATAATGTGGCTTTGTCAACAATACAATTGGTAAGTCATATTATAGTAAAATGATTACAATAATGCATGTTTCCATAACAACAAAGATTGTTTAAAAACAGATTAAAAAAATAAAAACTTAATAATAACAAAAAATAAATAAAAACGGTTGCCAATGATAACCTTATTTTTAATCTTTTAATCTTTTTAACTTAATGACCGAGGTTTTCTTCATTATCTCAAATTTCAATGAGAATTTCAAAAAATTACCTCTCTAAAATTACCCAGAGAACATTTTCTTTCAGAAAAAGTGCTATACTTGATAATTGGAGTATGCTTTCTGGTGAAAAGTGTTCACATAAAAAAAAAAAAAAATAAACATCATTGTAAACCCAATACATTCCTCGCTCCACTCAGAATTTAAAAAAAAATATAAGGTACATTAAATTAAATTTTTTTTTACTACAAACGAATGACTTATAATGAATCTCTTGTTAAATGTCCATGCATTTCTATTTAGTTTAACAATATTATTCACAGAGTTTCTACCAAATAAAAATTATGTAAAAAAAACTAACAAAATTAGAATATCTATAAATATCTCAAAAATGGCATAACTATTTTGCAAATTTTACCACGTCTAGATAAGACAAATTTAAGTTTACAGTTCAAATTTCAGATCTTTACAAATACTTTTAACTGAGTTACAAACTAAATAGTAGAAAACTAAATTTTCCCTTTTTCCCTACGTATTTTTCTGAATTATTATGAAAACCGCTTGGAAAATCAAAATATAACTTTTCAGAAAAAGTGCTACACTTGATACATGGAGCAAGATTTCTAGTAGAAAAGTTGCTCACAGAAAAAAAAATAAACATTATCGTAAAACCAATTCATTCCACGCTATCCTTCGAATTAAAAAATTACATTTGTTAAAGAGTAAAATTAAATTTATTTAATTTTTGTTTGGATTAGCTTGAATTATAAATGATACGTAAGCCTGGCTTGGCTATTTCGTATAATTAGTTGTTTTTTGACCCAACCCAGCCTGGAAAACTGAGTTGTCACTTAGTACAGGGCTTTCTGGCCTGAATAAATAACACAGAGTAAACTGGCTCAGCCCGGCCCGTGTAGGGCACTAGTAGGTATCTAAATATAATAAATATTAATATATGTATACGTGCTGTTAACTATACACTTAGTTAAGGTTTGTAGATTCTTAGGTAAATAAATTACATATTTATCTATAGATTCTATTTACTGTTTATTACCTATATAATATCTGCGGGTCTGCTACTTCATAATAATAATTTAATAAATAGGTATCTATTTAAATATATTTTATAAATTCATAAATGAATAGTATTAATGATTATTCTTATAATCACAAATCTAAAAAATTTAAATAAAATACTAGAACATTTATAGACAATATAATTTGACTGTTTTACATATTGCGAGTTCAACAATTAAAAGTAGGTAACAAAGAATATTCTGAATAAATAATCTTAAATTTAATTTTAATTAAAGATTGTATAGGTACGTAGTAGCTACATCTATACAAATTTATTTTTATCTATTTATTTTGTTAAAGTTAAATAGATATATTTTCTATGCATAGCTGGCAATTTTTTCCAAGCGAGTTTGAATATTTGTTTACTTTTATTTGAATTTAATTTGAAATGTCACATGTCTAATAATTTTATGTTATATTTACACGTTCAAAATTAAATTAGATAAATGAGAGCAAGTTTAATTCAATTTGTATTTTAATGCAATTGATTTTGTCACTAAAACCAGAATCAAATTCAAGTTTATTTATTCAGAAAATTTTGTATTATTCATAAAAAACTATCAGGCATCAATATAACATTACAAAATATACCTATATAATATCTATACTTAATTTAATATACATCTATCAATATCTAGAACGACTAAAACACTGTTCAAACATAACATTTACGAAAAATAATATTTTACTTATATAATATTATTATTGCAATTTATATATCTATGTATAAAGTTAAACAACTTATTTAAATATAATCTAATAGGAATGTTTATTTATTTATATTACCCAGAATAATTATTATGGAAATCAAATCCATTATTATTATAATACATTACTTGTCTACAGTTACTGTTCAAAGTATAATAATATTATTTTCTCAAATTACTACTTATAATTTATATTATATTTTCCAAAAAAATGGAAATACATTTTATATATTTATATATAATGCTAAAATTCTAAAATATTTGTCTGTATACAACTAAAAAGTACCCATCTATAATTGACATATTAAAATATTTGATACAATTACATAAGTATGTACCAATCTATAAAGAATTACCTATATTCATAATACAAATCGAAGATATTTGTAGAGAGAATAATGATAATAATATGAAACATATACACAACATACATGATACATCCACTCTATTTGTATGATTTGTATAGATATTCATAAAGTAAAATTTTCAGATTATAAGTACCAAGATTGTAGGTAGCTGACAGAAATTTGTTTCGAAGAGAGAAAAAAGATGAACAGTCATAGGGATAATCTAATTATTCCTTCTATTTTTTATGGTAATCAATTTCATTATTTATAGTAAGTACGTAAATGCATACTATGAAAATATTCAAATTAATATAATTTTCTTCCATGTTGTCCAACTAAATAAAAATTCTATTTTGAAAAAGGAGTAAGTAATTATAGTAATTACTTTTTACCATGCAAAATAATAGTGTGCAGTACTAACAAAGAGGGTTTTTATGTTTATTTTTTTGTTTATAATGAATACAAAAAGATGGATAGTTTATTTAAGAATTTTTTTTTTTTAGATTCGGATTATTAGAGCCATTTAATTTATAAAAATAGGTATTTTATAATAACTATAGGTAACTCGCCATGTAAAAATGTGTAAATACACTATTATATACGTCTACTTACAAGTACTTATGGTGAATCTGAATCACTTTACATGAACATACATATACATACAAACACAACACACACACACACACCCATATAATATATTAACATAAAATACTTTTGGTAACTCATGTTATTTTACCGATTGCGTTATTTATACTTAACAATATAGTGTAAAATAAAGCAATTTATATTAAATGTTTAACGTCATAAAACTTCTAAAAATATATCTAACCAACAAATGAAACATTCATAAAGTATTTCATCAAGATGATCTATTTAATATTTAAAAGATTTATATATAGAAATGTGTATATAAATTATAATATTATATACCTACCTATTCATATTTAATTTGAGTGTATGTATTAAGAAAGAGACAGAGTGAGAGGGATACAGAGAGAAGATTAAAAATATCGATTGTATATTTCTTAAAGAATACTACGCAAATGGTAAAAACGTAGTGAACAAGAAAGAAAATAAAAATAATATTATCTCGAGTATATAATATAATGTAAAATCCGTTATTGCATATTTGAAATAATGGTCCCGATCTCATTTGCGTAGTATTCCCATCAGACTTAATATTAACTCAGTGATTGTATCATTTTTAGTTATAAAATGAACCCTTTTATTTTTAATTGTATGGAGTTTAAATGAAAAACGACCCTCGAAGTTTAGCTCTCAATGGATGGGTATATTGAGTGTGATGTATAACGTTGACTGGTTGTTTTGTTAGGTTTGCTAACATGCACGCTAATGACAGTTCCAAAATTCGTATTACACTTTGTACGACAAGCCAGCACCATGGTTTTTGATATGAATAAACTCCTAAAAACAATAAATCATAAGTGAATAAATTATTTAATGTCGATATAATTTACTAGCATACACATTTAGTAAATAACTGGTATTAACAGCCAATAGGTAGATCGTAGGTATATTTTAATTTAAAAAATATTCTTAAGTTCTGATAATAATATTTATGCATGCCAGTAGGTAGGTATTAAATTTATCCATTGACTATCCAGGAAAAGGTGCATTTCCCCTTAGATTTTCGAAAAAAATTTCAAATTTAAAAGTAATGGTATGTTAAATGGTTATCATTATAAATTTTTCCTTCCCTAAAAAAATTTGTATGGGCGCTCGAACTATCAATAATAAGAATATATTTAAATTTACAGAACCTGTATTATTTGTAGATATGATTGTATCATTGGATAAAATATAGCCTCTCAAATTATTTGAGTTCATAAATATAACAAAATACCCGATACCTAAAAATTATTTCTGAAATAAAATATAAATATCCAAAATAAATTGTGTGGGGGTTTTTGTAAAAATTTACATTTTTGAAGACGCGGAACTTATTTTAGAAAACCAGTATTATTTACTGTCTCGGCCGGACCTTAATAAATAAATATCGGGAAACATGTCGAAAACCGGTAGTGTCCCAGCTAAATCAGGAAAAATGGCAGCCCTAGATTAGCCATTAAAAAAATATTACTTAGTAAAAATATTAAAAAAATGTTACCTATTAAAATCAAATTGTTTTTAAAAATTGTGTGTAGATAGGTACTGTACACGTATATACTATATACTACTATAATAATTTAATACCTATTTACCAATCAAATTTATATCCGTTGCAAAATTAAAGAAGCATAATAACATAGCAAGTCCTGCACAGACATGCACAGTTTTTATCACCAAAACAATTTCAGATTTAGTGATTGCGACCTTTGAAGCACGTCTTCTAACATTTTCCATTTTAGCATCTCCCGTTCCATTTCCTCGATTCACAAATGCTATGTGATTTAATATTGTACTTAAATTCATTTCAGAACTCTAAAATAACATGCACAGAATCGCATAAAATATATTTGTGAATAAATAAAATAAAATAATATAGTATGTAATTAGCACTAACTAAATCTGAAAAACTACTCGAATGCCTGGTTGTAGGTCTGGTTTCCTGATCAGCTTGTCCTGTAGACTTGAGTCTAAAACTTCTTTGGGGCTGAATACAAAAAAATATTATAATGAGTTATAAATTACGTTTCAAAAACGTGTATACAATGTGTTTTACTTGTAATGGAGTAAGTAACGATGATGAAGTTGTTGGTGAAGTATCATTTGCAGTGCTCGATTCTCCAGTTTTTGGAAATTGCCATGATATTGATTTAGCAAAACTTTTTCGCCATGAACTTTCTTCTGGTTCAGTATTGTCACTAGTATTATTGTTAGGACTTAATGCCAGAAATTGTTTACTCCCTTCCACACAACTTAGTCGCTCTAAAAAACATTTAATAGTTTAACCATTATAATTATTATATTATTAAAATTAATTAATTACTTTGGATGATATTTTGAACTTCACTGGACCTTCTTGATGGCGTAGTTGGACTTAACAATGATCCAGATCTTTTTTGTCTTTGCACAAAACTGCTAGCTCTCCGATTCATTCTATTAAAGCTATTTGCTACTTCTGATGGTGCTGTTATTTTGACAGCTAAATGATAATTAGAAGAAAAATATAAATAGTTATTACTTGATGGTAAGGTACTTTATTTAATATTTTTATTTTTATCAATCTTACTAGGTTTATCTTTTGAATCTGATTTTGATTGGTGTGGAACTAAAAGTGCTGGAACTAATGCGGCTGCCATAGAGGTAGCTAAGTTATTGTATGGTGCTAATATCCCTAATTGCATTATACCTACACAAGATTATAGATATAGGTATCAAATTTTAGTGTTAGTCATTAATTGAAATGTTTTTTTGTTTATACATAAATACCTAGGTATTTAAATATGATTTTTTATCCATTATCAAATTTATAATACCTAAGTATTTTAAATTGTTCTTATGTAGGTATAAAGTAATATTAAACCATCAAATATTAGTAAGTATTTAAAACTAATAATTTAATAAACTTATGAAATATTTTTGTTTTTATTGTTTTACACTTACCCTTGTGTCTTGAATCAAAATTTTGTAAGACTGATTTTGGCATGCGTTTAACGAGCGTCATTACTTTGATTCCCAAATAAATGAAGAAAGAGCATATCCAAATACCCCAAATATGTAATAGAATACGCACTGCGTTCCCTAAAACCTGATTAAACAACCATTTATAAAAGTACAATATATTTAATTAATAAGTCATATTTGTTAGATATCTCAATATAATAAGTACCCATAATTTATTATCCACGGCTGCAACTATATCTGCTGGAACAAGAACACCAACAGTTAATACAGTAGCTGTTACTACGACCGATTTTCGTCTCATATTTGAAGGTCCTGCTTGTAACTAAATCAAAAATGATATTTTAAAACTAATTTTTTTAATTGGTATTACTAAAAATGTAATTCAAACTGACTTGTGTTAATTGCAAATAGGCTAACAGTAATAATGATAGAGCTGTCACTAAGCTGCATAAGCCTAGATCCCATGTCAAATGTGTGACAACGGATGGGATATTCTGTAAAGTAGATGAATTAAGTATATATCACATAAAACATTGACATAAACTTACCCGTCTTGTATTATATGGGTCGACAAATAACACAAATGCCCTACAAATACCAGTTGCTAATAATAATACATTAATTGCTGTCATGTATGGTTTTTGAGTGGTCGTTTGTGATCTATAATTAAATTTAACACAAATATATTAGAATACTATTCAAGAATTACCTATATATTTGCAGCTTGCACTAGGTACAAAGAATATGTCATAATGCTTATTGTCAATCTCATTGATGTGTATTTTGTAAATAAAATAAAGTTTATACATTTTAAATAAAAATGCATACTAATTGTCAAATATGTTTGAATACGAGTATATTAATATGAAGTTTTGAAATTTAAAATATAAATTCATGTAAATTGTTAAATACTTTTACATAGATATAAATGTGTAGTCATTCCATGCACGTTTTTATAGAAAATATTTCAAAAGTGGATTTTATTTACGTTCAATATCATTAATTAAAATTTCTCATTTTTTTTTTTTTTTTTTTTTTTTTTTTTTACAAGTTTTAATTATATAAATTATAAATGTAAATTGATGTTTTAAGTTCTTAACAAAGTGAGGAAGCTATATTAGTTCTACTTGGTGTTTTAACTAGGCAAAAGGTTTATTACTTCTTTGTTCAAGAATACAAATTAAACATTAATAATCTTTGAGGATATTGCACATTTTAACTTTTAAGTAAGTACCGACCTCGTTATTAGTTACTAATAAAAAAAACCTTGTAAAAATGTAATGCAATTTAATATAAGATAAACCATAGATTCACATAGGTACTCCAAACCACATTTTACATTTTCTTGATAAAATTCCTTTATTTAATAGACAATATATTTTACTTAATTTATTTATTTTTAAAATTAATTTTATCGTCTTGTTCTAGTCAGTAAAAGGGCACCAGGGGTGATAAAACGGAGTACAAGTATCCCCTAATAACCATTTACCCTTCAATATTATTATTATATTAATTGTATTAATTAAAACAAAATTTAACTTTATATATATATAAAAAAAAATGTATATTTTACAAATTATTAAAAAATGTCATCCTGATTCCTCCCCTAATAACGAAACTATTTACCCGTACTGTTTGGTTCCTAGTACCTACTACCTACCTACCTGCATTCCATGAAATGTAAGCACACTGTTATCAACTAATCTTAATGGTATACTTAAGTTAAATATTATACAAATTTACCTGATATTTAATATGGAAAATACAGCATAAAATGATAAAATAAAAAAGAGGCAAGCAAATCCGTATGAGTGTATATTAAATGACCACACAAGTTGATCAACGCACACCTTATCCCACGTAGGGTGCGGTGAATGATCGATTGAATTAATCATGTTACATTTCTTCCACATTTTAGAACTAAACTTGTCCAAATTCTTAATGAGGCCTAAAATAAAAAATAATAAACGTTAATATATGACGTAATACAGTGACATGACAATAGTATTATTTAAGGCCTATAGCCCAAGATATTTTAGAGTAGTGGTGGTGGACGAGTATGTGATAGATCCCAAATTTCAGGAGAATGAAATATAAATTGATTATTTGTATCAAATTAGTGATATTAGTTCTTTTACGAACGTATAACTTCATAATGTCATTTGAATAGTCATGAAGATCAAAATGCATAAAAATAATTAGATGTTCTGTATTCAATTGTAATTAATAATCATATACCTAAAGGTATAGATAATAAAATGGTAAACTAAGTATTTTATTTATGTAAATAGGAATTTATATTCATACAAATTATTTAAATTTTAGATTCTGAGCGGAAAGAGGAATATATTGGTTTTATAATGATTATATAATTTTTTTTTCTGTGAAAAACTTTTCTACCGGTTATTTTGATTTGATATCAAAATGCAATACATTTTCTGAAAATAAATTTTACTTAACCTAACCTAACCTTTTGATTTTCCCATAGATTTTCATAATAAATGGGAAAAACGGGAAATTTTATGAAATGTAATATTTTAAAATCATAAATATTACGGTCTTTCTAAACATGTATAACCAAACTCTGCTCAGAATCGCTTTTTGAAAACGATGATTAATCGTTGCATACCAATATACATTAAATTTCCCCTCTACCTTTCAAATTGCACACCTACAACAGTGGCCCACCCATTGTGCGAAGGTTTGTTTTTTTAATGAAATTATTTTATGTTTGTTGGACAACAATTATTACTAATGCATACATGAACATTCATTTATACAATAACTTTAAAATATTTTTTATATAATCATTTGGTGGACATTGACACAAGTCATCAGGAATCCCGACTCAGATACGTTATTTTCTACATTGCTACAGATTAAAAATAACACTGGGGCTAACACATCTTTAATCGTGTACAATCGCTATCGATTAAATATTTATAATATGTCATTAACCTAAGATCTCAATAAAAAAAAAAAAAGGAAAAAAAGCTGTCCTAGGATAATGAGGACGGGAGCAGCCACTGTTATAGGTGAGAAGTTAGGAAGGTAGTAGAGGGGAAATTTAATGTATATCTATAAGTAACGATAAACCATTACCAACGAAAAAACAATTCTGAGCGGAGTTCGATTGATAGTGTTGCTTTGTCAAAAATATTTGTTTAATATTGTAGGTATCTAATTTCCCATGTTTTTATTCCGGTTTTCCCATTTATTATGAAAACGGCTGGGAAAATTAAAAAATGACCTCCTTAATGTATCTCCCCAGACTGATTTCCTTTCAGAAAAAGTAGTATCATAGTTAATCGGACAAAATTGTTGGTAGAAAAGTTGTTCACAGGAAAAAAAAACATCATTGTGAAAACCAATTAAATAAATAAATCCCTCATTCCACTTAGAATCTAAAAAAATGATTAATTGCTGAAAACTTACAATTTTCTAAACATTTTACCACTATAATGATAAAACAATTGCCACTCTAAATCAAATGTTCAGATATTAAAATTTAAATCACTTGTAAAATTAAACCCCCGGTTAAATTTTACAGAGTCAATAATCACTGGTACAAGACTAGTTCTACCTATTAATTTTATAGTTTTAATTTTAAAAAGAAATCCCTTACTCCTCTGTTAAAAATAACAATAATTTGGTTGTTTTGTAGGTTAAAATAATTTTGGTGTAAGTTTTCATGCTCAATATAACAGACACATTAAGCTTTTGTTCAGTTGGTTGATCACAGAGGGTTCCCTAAAGGGGTTATTTTATTAATTTTTCGGTTCAATGCCCTGGAAATTTTAATTAATTAAAATCATATGGTAAGAGGAAACATTACAAATACAAGCTCATATTTAAATTTAAATTTTTAACCTTTTTTAGAATAGTTTTTTCCGGAAGCTTAGTTATCGAAAAGTGTTTTAAATTCTGAGTGGAGCGAGGAATATATTGGTTTTACAATAATATTTATTGTTATTATTTTTTTTTTTTATGGAGAACTTTTCTACCAACAATTTTGCTCTAATTTACAATTATTGCACTATTTCTAAAATGAAATCCGATTGGGATGGTACTTTAAGGAGGTCATTTTTTGATCTTCCCTAGAGTTTTTAAAATAAATGAAAAAAACCGACGGGAAACCTGGTAAAATCTAGGAAAAACAGGAAAATAGGTACAATATTAAACAAATATTATTACAGAAAATATATAATATAATTATTTTACCATAATATGACATATTATAATATATTGTTGACAAAGCAATACTATCAACTGAACTCCGTTCAGAATCGTTTTTTCGTTAGCAATAGTTTATCGTTGCTTATAGATATACTTTAAATTTCCTTAGTGTTAACTCCCATTTGAAATAGATAGTATAATAGAAAGCTTGAAAAAAAAAATGTCAATCGTATTAATTTTTTTTTTTTAAATAATATCAGTCTGTAAGTTGTGATATATTAATACATTATAATCCAATAGTCAATTTAAAATAATACTCATAAGACAGTATATATATCCGATTTCCCACCTCGCATACATCGGTTGTTTTCATATCATTCTCAATCGCATCCGACCTCCTCTTTTTCGGTCTTCCTATCCATCTCTTTTCTCCTACGTTTATTTTCATTACAATTCATGTTACTTTAGATTCCTCACTTCCCTTGCAGACATGCCCAAGATTCAAGACTTCTAAAATGAACTAAAAAGTAAATAATAATTGAACTTGTTTATACAAATATTTTTTTGCGTATTTATCTTGATAACATCGAAATTGAATAAGGGTATAATAAATGATAATATATATACATCTAAGCATGTGGCGTTTTCGGCAAAATATGAAATAAATAAAAAAGTTAATGAAAAAAAGTGAGTACCACAATCGCGCTTGGAGCCCTTACCACAAGTAACTGTATGAGAGAGACTTCTTTAATACGTGAATAGCGACCCATGTTTAAATGTATGCATGTTATCATTTACTATACCTACTCTTATTAAATTTCGATATTTTTATGATACATACGTAAAAAAATATTTTTATTAACATTTTCCATTTTTATTTACTAAGTAGTACGTTTATAAGTATTGTACACTATTTTATATGATGGCATGTTAAATTAAATAATGTAAAGAAAATGTAGTCTATTTATATGCACAATTATTATAATAGTTTGGCACGGCGGTAGGTACTTTAATTAAAAATGTACTTATACCTACCTGTACATTCTATTTTGAGAAACATTGATTATAACGAGACCGTTAATTAATTTATATCAAATAGTATAGGTATTGTAATGTTAGTGTAGCCACCTGTACTATTGTAGTGTATTTATTGAGAAACCATATTCTGATGCATATTATTAATGGTGTGGTATTACATAAATTTATTTTGTCACGTGTATTTGCAATATTCTTTTGTTTGATTGAAACGGGATAATTATTTGGGTTCGCTGAGTTTTCAAGAGAAAACTACAGAATACCTAAAGTTACGTAATCGATCTCATGTCAGTATTTGACATTCATAAAGGAAAACTTTTCGGGAAGCTGTATAAAATACATGTATAATACAAGGTATAAAGTTGTGGATGTGGAATTATGTTTCTATAAATAATTTTGAAAATTGTACCTAATAAAATTCATGGAGCATAATATTATTAATTCTGTAACAACATAATATGTTACTTATATAAATTAGCCTACTGTCTACTGATGATTCATTATTGCAATGCATATGATTAATTAGCTTATTATTAGATTATCTACAGAGTGATTCACTTATTAAAAAACATCGATTTTTTTGGAAGTTATTAGTACCTAAATTTAATTTCCGTTTTTTTGTTTTCATTTTTCAATCATTATGGAACCGTTTAAGCTTTATTTAACACTATTTTTTCAATTTCTCCTCCTAGTCCATATACCTAAAATGTGTATAAACTTTGGATTTTTAAATAGCAACTCTCCTTCCCTTTAAATACAAGTATACAATAATTTTCTAAACATTTTTATTTAACTAATATCGGATTTACCGTTTATGATAAAATTTATATTTTAGACCGAAGGAGTAGAGAAGGGTTATAAATTGATCGTCTAAAATGGATTTGAAATTTATTACCCTTCCTACTAATCCGGTCTAAATTTTAAACTGTTATAACTCATAAATAGTAAATCCCATATTAGTTTTAAATACATTAAAATGTTTAGTGCAGTTAAATTAATTTAAAAATATAAAGTACTTATTTTGTGTGTTAAATCTGTGGAGGTTTCTATTAAAAAAAACAGAAATCAAATTCGCTTAAAATCTTCAGAGATAATTTCTGTTTCATAATTATTAGTGAATCACTCTGTATAAAGTATATAAGTTGCGAATACTGTAATGTAATATACTAAGTATACACTAAGTAATTGCATGTAAACTTTATAATATATAATTTAATGTATTAGATACTGTATTTAAAACTTTTGATTTTTAAAAGATTACTTACTGATTTGTAAATGAAGTGTAAATTAATGAAAAATCAAAAATATGAATGACACATGAATGGGTACCAACATGCATTGACGCATTATATAATGAATACTAATTAGTAGTATAGAACTGTGTCTTGACTCCATAATGTTAATATATAAAGTTTTGTAACAATGATTTCGTTTCGGTTATCCTAAATATGATTAATACAACCGAATTGACTTTATCAAAAATATTCAATTGATGTCCGTTATAAATAGGTGAATATGATATTAATATTATAAAAATGAATGATATTATTCTAGGTATTCCTTAAAATTATACATTTCTAAAAACTCTTCATATATTATACAACAGGCATGCATATGCACATGACTGGTTTAAAAAGTAAATTTTTGAATAGGTAACATTTATTTTTTTTTTTAGCGATTTAAAATACACAAAATAGAAAACTCATAAACAATAAACAAAAAAAAACCAAAAATTGCATTTATCCATTAGACATTTTATTACACAATATATGGGCATTGTTGCTAAAAAGTAAAAACTTGTATCCGAGTATGAACATCCAAAGAGTCCTTACCCTTAGGTAATGTTCATGATAAGTATTCTTTTAAAAGTTTAAGAATAACAAAATAAAGTTTAAATTCAGCAGAAATTAGATACCCGAAATATACTATACTTAAATAGGAAATCATTATTATTTGAATAATCAAAAGTACAAAACAGAAAAGATAGCTAGGTATATAATATGTAGGTAAATAACAATGTGTATTGTACATTATATGATTTTTTTACCTCAGTGTACTTATATACCTAATATATTTGTATTTTAATTAGTAGGTATTTATATTATTATTTTTAAACTTGAATTTAAATTTATCATAGTTGAAAAACAATTTTGAAAATAAATATTGTGTGTGCTACATGTTGTAAATAGGAAGTTGGAAATATAAGATAAAAAAAGTTATTTTTAAGATTTTTTAAATGTTATAGGAGGCTCACTATTATAGATACTCATATAGTTATAATATTACCAAACTTTTGCCATATATTCCTTATAGTCCAAGTTTTTTAATCTTATGGGAGGCTGCAGCACCCAAGTTCCTCTTTTTTCTAGGTTTTCCCTATTATTGAAAAACGACACGGAAAATCAAAAACCGACTTTATACTCACTTATAAGATACAAAATTTTCTCTCAAAAAATATGCTACTGTTTGATTTTTGGTAGAATAAAAAAATGGTAAAAATTTAAAATAATTTAATAAGTAAATATTTGTCAGTTTTTCCTATACGATTCTTTTCAGTTTTCCAGTAATTATGAAAAATCGCTTGAAAAATCAAAAAATGACTTTCTTATTGCACCTGCAAGATTCAAAATTCAGCAAAATAGATCTCTTGTCATTTTTTAATTGGAGCAATATTTCTGAAAAAATAGTTACTAAAAGCCAAAAAAACTGCATAATTAGTAAAACAATATTCCTAGCTCCGTTTATAATCTAAAAAAACATAAAATTTATGTACACGAATTTTTAATATATTTATAATATTTTAAATTGTTATTTATTATTTCTGAGATAACCCAAACTAATTCATTAATTTGTTTCATCATTCATTTTGGTATACAACGTTCTAAAAGGTTTTCTCGGTCATTAAAAATACTGCATAAAAAGAAAAAAAACTTCAAGCTATATTAAAAATAATCAAAAAATGCATCAGCTATTTTATTAGTTTTACAATGATGTGTGCTATATAATTAATTTATATTTTTTAGAAAAACAAGCAAACTAATTTTATCACAAAAAACCTTTGATTAATTATTTTTTTTTTAAGCTATGAGGTAAATTAGTAATGTGACGTAGGTACCTAATCCGAAACTCTCGGCTTAGGAATTGATTCAATCCTTGTATGTATAGGTACAGATATTTTATTTGTTAATTTTTGTTGTTGTTGGAGTAATAAAGTATCGTTTTTATTATTATGTATAAAAGTAGTACATGGTATAATATATAGCATCAGGATTATAAATGATTTATGAGGTAGGTAACTAAAATTCTGTAATAATATCCTTTATTTTTGTAATTTATAAGTTACCTAAGGGTCGTGCGTAGGCATATACGGGTATAATAAAATTTTTTTAACAACACTATATGGTATCATGTTACATGATATAATATTGAAAATATTGATTAGTATATGTAGTTATAATTCGGTGGGTATCAAAAATGTAATATAAAGTTTAATAAACAGTAGATATACCTATACAAGGAGTATGTAGGTTATTTCATTTTTTATAACACCAATTATTATGAACTATTTATTTCCTAATTGTATAACAATTACGATCACGTTTTTAGATAGGCATTGGTAATGCTTTCAATAGTTTAAACATACGATCCCCATTACCAGTTATAAAAATTCAAAAATACTTTTAAAAAAATCATATTTAAAAAAGAGCTGATACTACTAATGGGTGTGCCACTGTTAGAGGTGGGAAGTTGAGAAGGTGACTGTTCTGTATGTGTTATAATACAATTTACAGTTTCACTTTAATATTATTAACTCTTATATTTTGACTATTAAAAACAATGTTATATAGTGAATACTGAATGTGTCGGTATGACACACATTACATAATCTACTATCATAATCTTATCACATATTATTACAATGTTACATAGATAATATAAATTAGATAAGGTACAATCTATATTCATAACAGTGACATACATAAGTTATTTAATTTTTATCTGTACGCAACGATAACATATTCATAGTAATAAACGATTCTGAGCAAAGTTCATTTGTATTTATACATATTGTTTTGAATTGTAGCGTTATTTTTACGATTTTCGTCAAAATCTCCAATTAAAATTGTCAGGTCTCTACGATTATTTCTAACCAAATTACAACTAAAAACAAAAACGAAAATATTAAAACATAACAGTTTCATGCTTTAAAAACATGGTAATAATGCAGTAAAACTTTCCCGTTTTTCTTATGTTTTTATGGGTTTTCCTCAATTATTATGAAAACTCTTTAAAAATCAAAAAATGACCTTCTCAATGTACTAACTAGATCTAAAATCTATTTTATAAAAAAAAAATATTATAGTAGGTAATGTAAACGAATCTTAATGACCGTTATTCGAATTAAGTAATGATTTATTTTTGTTTACAAAAATATTATTTAAATACTAGGTTAAGGTATCTAACCTATGTAAACCTATACTGGTTATGTAAGTATAAGCATCAATCGATGGTATTAGGTAGGTCTACCTATAATTTGATATTTATGTTTCATTATAGGTACAGCTATATTCATTATGTAGGTACCTACTATTGTAGTTATTAAATATATTTTTAAAATATAATTTAGAATTCATAGAAATCTGGAGAATTAATTTCCAAATGTTAGGTAATGATTTTCTATTTTAAAAATATATAATTAAAATAACTGACTATTGTTTCAATATAAGGCTTGGCTAACGTTAAATATCTCATAAGTAACATTAATATTTCTGTTGGCGAAAATTAAATACATTATAATAATAATGTAAAATGCTTTAGTTCACATTATAATTGGAAATTATTATAATATTTCAAATATGTCAACACTATAATGTAATGCGGACTGCGGTTGTTACTGATGATAAATGACGATTATGAAAATGAAGTACGGGTTTGTTTTGAAAGGTACTTTATAACATTCCCACCAATTATCAAAAAAGAAATATATTTTTTTTTGTATATATTTTAATGATCAAAATATTGTCCATTAAAATATTAATCAAATTAACTATTAATATTAATATAAATGTATATAAATAGTTATAAGTTTAATATATTTACAATTTCGTATTGATTAGTAGCTAATTTAATATTTATAGCTGTGAATGAAGATATAATTACACCTTTGGTTCTATAAATTATTTTAAATTTAAATTTAGCTGAATAAGAAAAAAAATAGAGGCCAATGACGCGATCAATAACAAGACGTGAAGAGTCTTGTATCTTAAGTAACAACGAACATACTAGATTTACGCTTTTCTCTTACAAAATCTAAAGTTTAATAGTTCTTTCTGAAAATTGCGCTTTTTGAATAGGTAATAAACTAATAATTATTGAATATTGCATATTGACAGAGTACAGTGTTGTAAAATATTACTGATATGAAATTATTTAAAATTATTTATTTGTCTGTTTCTATCTCCGTTTCTAAGCTAAACATAAATGCTTATAAAATATAATAGTAAATAATTTATCCATTTTAAAAATATGTACCTTCATCAAATTTTTCATGAAAAAAAAAATATACAGATATTTTACTTCAGAATAATCTTAGATAAATTTAATAATAAACGTTTCTATTTAAAAGTAGGAAGATATATCTATAGAATCTAAAAATTATTGATACAATAAGCATAAAAAAATTAAATTTTTACAGACAAATATTTTATAAGGTAGGTATTTGTTATTTGATTTTCATATTATCGTTATATTACTATAAGAACTTGAATTAAAAATAGATTAAAAATACATAAATTTATCTGAGAGAATTATTTTAAGTGCCTATTATATTATAAATAAAATTATGTAACTTTTATAAGTAAAGCTGTACAAATTAAGCTGAGAGTATATTAAGAAATAAGACAATTTTATTGACTTACTTTTTTTATAATTCAAATAATGTAGATACCTACCACTATATTTACATTTATTCCTTACGGTAGTATTATTTTTTGATATGTTCAAAACTATACAAATTGAATTCAGAACAGAATAATATGTCATATTTGTCTATGTCAAAAACACACACAATAACCTTCAAAAGTTGTAGGTATGTATATAGAAAGTTACTAATGCGTTTTAGGGCTGGTTAAAACATGGACGTTGTTAAATCCTATATTTGATTGGTCAAAATTAGATTTTGTTTTTCAATATTATTTATGTATAAACTTTTTCAAACTTCCATTTATATTTTATGAAATATAATTTTGCTGTTATATTATTTATTATTTTACATAACTACCATTATTGTTTTTATTATTATATTACCATTAATTATAAAGACTTCTTATAATATAATATTAATTTGTATAATATACGTTATAAAGCATACACAGTAGAAATTAGGTTCTATATTTTAACAGTCAGACAGTTTCTAAATAACAACCCTGAGTAGTTGAGTGGCTTTTTGGAGAACCTAAAACTGCTTAAAACCATTAAAACAAGAATTATGTAAATCAAAAAGCATTATTTGTAATAGTGAAAGTCATAGTTAAAGGTCATGTTAGACTAACTAAAATGGTTTGCGCAAACCATATTTAAGTAGAAAGAAGTTGCTATGTCAGCTACCTCTCATTCTCAAATAATGTTTTTACGTGATCTGGAATTTATAAAATGTTGATAGTACAAGTGCAATAGATTTGAGTGAAGGTACAAATTTTAGATTTTTATTAATTATCTATGTCGTTTTGGAGCATAATGGATTGAATTATGGCATTACAAATGAGTTATTATATTATTTCCTATATAAATTTTCAAACTGCCAATTAATAATTAGATAAGTATATCAAAATGTCCGACAAAAACATTATGTAGGTGTAGTAGATTGTGATGTTTTGAAAAGAATATGATAAAACTCAAGCAATGTTTTGTACTTAATAAATATCTACTGGAAATATAACATCATAAAATAATACTGCACAATTATTTTTTAAGCATTTGTAGATATCTAATATAATATCCAAAATTTTAAAGAAAAAAATATATTAAAATGTTAAATATTATTTTTTATAATAGTATTATGACTATGTAGATGGTAGATCATAGAAAATATTATAGAATTGTAATTAATATAGGTACTAGTATCTGGATTTTTTTATTGTATCTGTGCACAAAAAAATGTATTAATTTACCAATGTCAAATATTGAATCTGAATTATGATAAAGTCTAAAAAAATTCAATTAAAAAAAAAAAGTTAATGATACTTTATTCTTGTGTGATTATAAACGAATTCAATAATTTCTTAATTAGAACATTTATGAAAATGTTATTTGTTTAGATAATAATTTGATGCAAACAAATTAAGTACAAAATATATTAGTATTACTGTAGGTATTCAATGTATTTCAAAGTTTTTCTTTAGATAATTTTTTTTTTAATCAAGCTACTTTTGTTTTTGACATTTTTTTTATATTAAAAATGATTAAATCTATTTTTTTTTAACACCATTCATATTTCAAAATATATACGAATTATATAGGAGTCTTTGTAATAAAACTACATAACTGTATCTTTTACAGCTTTTTGTGCATGTCATTTTACATAGTTTTACTTGTTGAAATATATATTGTACTACTTTGTACAAAATATCTAGTTTAATAAAATTTATTTAATGGATAATATTGTAAAATGTATTCAAAATTTACAATTTTATAGTTACATAGTTATAAAAGAAATGTGTACAAACTACTAATCCATTAAATTAGTAATAACATGACAAAATTGTTATTCTATAAGCCATTGGGTTTTTTTTTTTTTTTTATAATTAAGAAACAATTTTTTACTGTAGATACTGTAAAACCAATTCTGTGAATTTACATTGTACATTAATTAGAGTCTTTTAAGATACCTATCATTATTTCACACACTCTGTAATTATGTAAAACTAAAATAATATACCAATATATAGGTAGGTATATTTTTTAACACATTTAATAGCTAACTATAGTACCTAGTTTCATATACTTATAATATTGTATCTATATTTGAAATTACCTAGTTTATGCATGTAAATAATGTTTTTTTCAGAAATATTATTATAATTTTGTACGTACCTACCAATAAGTTCCTATTATGTAACACTAAATCCATATTTGTATAATGTGTATCATATAAATAGGTGAGTATTCGATTTGATAAGTGGTATAGGCGTAATTATATTTATTAAAAATATAAAACCGAACATAAACATAATATTAAAATCAATGTAGGTATTGTTAAAGCTTAGGTTAGGAAAGATGGTTACCCATATTTTGTTAATTTGATATTAGGTATAATGCTATAGGTATATAAAAATATATTTTATAATAATAAATGCAATTATTGTAAGCTCAAACAAATATTTAATAAACATAAAATATATATATTATAATAACTAATGAGTACATGCAAATTTACACTTCGTGTATAAATGATAATTTGTCATTTAAATTACGCGATTCGAAATGGATTTCGATCGATACCTACATTACTAGTTGTCTAAAGGTCACAATAAAACAACGTGATAATTAATGTGAAAAAAGTTTATTGCGCTATAGTACCATAAACTTTGTGTTTGACAGGAAAACGGCGATGTGATGCAAGATTAAAACGACGTAACAGGTATAATGTAGGTACCTGCCTGATATATTGTATTATACTATTTACATTTCATATTAAGGACGTAGGTACACCTATATAATAATATGCTCGCTAAAAAAGCCGCGTAGAAAAAAAAAACCAATTCATTATTGCGAGGTGAATTATTATTATCTATACATTATACCCTCGGGTGACCTGGATTCATACTATATACCGCGGAATATACGGGAAAGCTCGCGTTTTCCGGCGATACGAATACTATTATAATATACGAATTGCCCGTGCAACCCTTTTATCGTGTACGAATCAATTATTGTACGCTTACCTTGGCCGGCGTTCCCGGTGATATTGTCCTGCGGATGCATCGTGATGACGGGACACCGCCGCGGCGATTACATAAGTGCTACTATAAATAGGCAGTAAGTGTGCTCCGACAGTCTACATCAATGTTTTGCAGCGGCTTTGGTCATGGTACCCCGAGCTACCCGCGTGCAACAGATGGCCCCGCCGGGGCTCCTGGTCGCCGTGGCAACGGCTATTACAGGTGAGATGTTGCCCAGCAACCAGTGCCCAAAAATCCGGGCAAAACCAATGGCCCACATTCGTTAATCAATTGTCTCACCTTATATTATATCCTTTGACTTTTCTTTTATACGCGTACGTGGTCTACCTATACGTGCGAATGTGTATGTGTGCGTGTATTTATACGTGTGTATATTTACGCATGTATGTATATGTGTGCGTGTGCGCACGTCTACGTTTGCACGTATATAATATGAATTTTCGCGTATTCGTGTGTACGCGTTTGTGTGTAAAAGTTTGCGGGTGTATACACTTATTATTATTATGTGCATGCGCGTGTCCCGTGTGCGTGTGTGTGTGAGTCGTGGCCGCGCGCGCGCGCGCGTGCGCTCCCTCGCTTGTTTGTACGTGTGTCCTAGTGTGTGTGTAGTTTTATTTCCTTTCATACCTTGACATTCCTGCAAAATATATTCCAATCAATTTGTTTCCAAAGTTTGTTTTTTATTGCTTAATATGATATACAATACCTATATGCGGCTATGTATATATTCGATATTGTTTTCAGATTTAGTGTTTTTCGCTAAATAAATATTTAAAACATACTCCTGGAGTGCGTATTACCTATATCTACAATATGATTATTATATTGAAAATACATTTTTTACGTCATATTATATGACAAATACACCACCTACACTATACGTATATATACATACAATTAGATATAATTTAGAAACGAGTAGAACTACCAATACAATATTTTATAATGTGTATCAACAAGTTACTGTTTCTAAACTATAATATGGAAATTCTATTACAGTTTATAAATTAGTTATGTAGAATTAGATTTCTCGAGAGTTATCTATGAAATATTACGAGTCTATGACGTACTTACTTATTTTGAGTAGCAAACCTTTTTCTTGTCACCAGATATGAATTTTTTTCTAAGTTATTTTGATCTATAACCTAAACCTAAAATTGACCGAGTTGCAGCTTTTTGAAATTTGAAAATCGTTTGTTTTTTTCGACTGGAACCATGTACAGAAAATAATGGAAAACATTTTGAACATTTTATAAAATAACAAATTAAACATAAATAAAATAAAAAAGAGATGTTACTGGGGAAGAATGCTGCAACTGTTTTAGATGAGAAGTTGGGAAGGTAGGATAAATAAAGTTATTGACTTTATATTTTTATGCAACGATAAACCATTCCTTATGAAAAACGATTCAGAGCGTAGTTCAGAATAAATATTTTCAAATGCCGTGATTTTTACGATTTTCGACAAAATGTGATCTTACGCTTATCAAAAAAAAGCTTATGTATTACACTCAAATATGTTTTTTAAACCACCAAGTATGTCTTATAATGTGTGAAATTTTCAATATTTCTCTTCAGTCATATAATTTTAATAACAGATACTTACCAAATAAAAACACAAAAATATAAAATACAGTGAAACCTCTATTAATGGACACCTCTCGAGTGCACCCTTCCCAATAGTAGATAATTTTAAATTCCCCGACAAAAATACATCTACATACTAGGATTTATAACCTCTTAATAGTAAACACTCTTAATAATGGACGTAGACACTAAAAACTGGTACCAATATTAAAAATTACTTCTTATAAATAGACATGTATTGTACATGTACATACCGAAAATGTTTAAGTAATAAAAATACTATACATATTTTATTTTTTATATTTCATATTTTCATATTATTTCATATTTTATCTTGTTTTGATAGGACGTTATTCCGCATCTACTGGGTCAGTTCAACTACCGGGTAACACACAAAAACAATGCTTACGCAGAATGAGTAAAACTAACTTAATTTTGATTTTAGAGTAAAAGTACCTATTATGAAATATATAAAGAACAATATTTTGTAGGGAATGTCATGGGTGTTTTTGAATTATGAACTATTAAAAAATAAAAAAATAAAGGTTATTGTATCTTTTATATCGATAGAATTATACCAATTTTAATGTGTGTGTAAATGTATAACCAATTCTTTATAGTGCTTCCCTATAATGGAAATTTTGTAATTTCTTGAAAATGTCCACTATATGTAGAGGTTTTCTTAATAGTAGACAACTCCTTAAAGTGGACATTTTTTAATTTCTTATGGCTATCCACTATATAGAGGTTTCACTGTACCTATAAATATCCTAAAAATGACTAGAAAATCAAACAACGACTTTTCACTCATATATTTTCAGAAAACATGCTGTTCTTGAAATTTGGACAAAGATTTCTGGTAGAAAAATATAATCTTAAAAATTTAAAATAATGAAATCGTTGCGCCGTAATTTGGATAAAAGTTTCTTTTTCGCCTTTTTTTGGATTTCTCCAATTATTATGAAAACTACTTTAGATATCAAAAAATGACTCTCTTTGTCAGTGACTATAGATATTAAATGGAGCGAAATAGATCTCTTGTCATTTTTTGATTAAATTAATATTTCTAGTAAAAAACCTAATTTGCAAAAACTAAAAACAATGAAAATGGTAACGCCATAAATATTTGCCGTTATACCTATAATTTTTTTTCCGGTATTTACCAATTATTTTGAAAATCCCTTTGGAAAATCAAAAAGCAATCTGTTTAATGTATCAACTAAAGAAAATTTTCTTTCAAGAAAGATGCTATAGTATATACATTAGAACAAGACTTCTGATAAAAAAGCGGCTCATCAACAGAAAAAAAAAAATAAATGAAAAACTACACATCATAGTAAAAACAATAGATCTCTCGCTACGCTCCGAATCTAACAATATGCTATAAAGTAATTGTCATATTATTGTATAACATACATTTTCAAATCCATAATAAAATCACTCAATACATGTGTTTAAGTTTGTGAATTTTTAAATTTCAAAAAGCTGCAACTCGTTCAATTTTAAGTTTAGATCCATGATCAATGGATCAAAATGACTTAGAAAATAATGATCTATCCATATATGTTGACAAAAATGATGTTTAATATTCAAAAAATAAATTTTAATTGAGATTGCACCGAAAGGGTTAAAAACTGCAAATTATATATGTAGATACTTTAGTACTCTCCATAAGCCCATGAAAACTCCATTTCAATCTAAGGTCTTTAGGTTAACATATTTAATGGAACATATAAGACGAGACAGACTGGAGTATATACAATTTATATAATATAGTCTATAATGTATTCATACAGTGATGCATATAAAAATAAATACAATTTATTGGTACCTAGATGTTAATAGTTTTTATTTAATTTATTAAATTCTTCTTAAAGACTAAATTCGCTAATTTATTTGTATGCCAAATATCTTCAACAATATTTTGCGAAATATATACGATAAATACAATATTATTTCACACTTTGACAATATATAATGATACAATTATAGTATTGTCTATTGCAAGGCCTAAAATTGTCTGCAGTAGATAATAGTAAATGGGCAATAGCAAATTTAAAAGTGTCAGTACTTATTTTAGGCTCTTACACAGTTTTATTTGATTTATATTCAATATTGATTATTGAAAATAATTAAAATTATAAATTAGCATGTATTAATTTATTCAAACTCCTTAACACTAAAGATAATACCGACTACACTGTCTGGGCGGTACCGATAACGACATTTGTCTTTTTTACCTTGTTTGTCTAAATTCAACCATCATTCAGCAGTTTTATATTCACTTAAAAAAAAAAATAGGCATGCTAAGTTACAGCTGTATGCTATTAAACAGGAATGGTTTCAAAGGGTTCTTTCTGAAGCTGAAACCTCTAAAATTATTTCTTTTGCTGAGAATAATAGTACCAAAGTTTGTTTTTAACTTTAAATTATAAATTTATATAATTGTTTAAAATAAAACATTGTATTAAATGTTTTTCCCAGTAAAGTAGGTATTTGTTATTACTTAATAATATAATAAGTATATTAGATAAAGATGTTTATTTTTTTTTTCTGTGAACAACTTTTCTATCAGCAATTTTGCTCTAACATTTAATGATAGTAATATTTCTGAAAGGAAATTTTACTAAGGAGGTATATAAGAGAAGTCGTTTTTTTCATTTTATCCGATGTTTTCTCAGCAAATGTGAAAAACTGGGAAAACCGAGAAAATCGGTACAACATTAAATAAATATTATTAAAGAAAATATATAGATTCTATTTAATTATATTACTATAATGTAGCATATATGTTGTTGACAAAGCATCACTATCAACTGAACTCCTCTCAAAATCATCTTTTTGTAAGCATAAGCAATGGTTTATACCCGTCCCCATTATTCTAGGACGTCTTTTTAATTTTAAAATTTCTAGTCATATATCAAGAACTTTTATAGAAAATTGTCTTAAATTATATTTATTATAACTTATTATTAATACAACTATGCAGCGAAGATATATTTGAAATGTGCACTAAAATGTTTATATTCATTATTTTAAAATATTTTGGTGTGGGGAATTCGGTGTGCAGTAGCAAAATACCCTAATTTTAGACCCTGGTCTAATGATTCATTAATCGATACATACGATTTTTTTACTCAAAGTGAATTTTTACGTAAATATAATTTGTAATCATTTTAGATTCCTAATGGAGCACAAAATGTATTGATTTTACAAAAAAATTTTTTATTTTTTTTTTTATGTGGACACATTTTCTACCAGATCTTTTTCTGAAAATAAATTTTCTTGGGGTGGTACTTTAAAGAGGTCACTTTTCGATTTTTTCAAGAATTTTCCAAACAAATGTGAAAAACTGTGAAAAAATATGAGAAAACCGAGAAAACGGTAGGAAAAATGGGAAAATAAGTACTATATTAAACAAATATTATTGAAAATAATGTATAATGCTTATTTAATTATTTTACCATAATATGACACATATATTGTTGACCATCATTATTAACTGAACTCCGCTCAGAATCGTTTTTAGTAAGCAATGGTTTATTGTTGCTTACACAAATATTTTTACTCTTGCAGAGTTAGCCCCAATATCGGGTTTGACCCGATATTGCAATTTTCGTAGTCAACGTATGTGACGGAAACCGTATAGGTATTTATTTAGAATAAAGAAATCGTGAAAAATCCTATTTTTTTCCTAGGTTAATCGTTTTTATTCTAAAAACCGTTTCGAAAATCAAAATATGACCTATATATCTATCAAGTAGATACAATTGAATAAAAGGTGCTACACTTATACATCGGAACAAGTTTTTTAGGATAAAAGTGGTCTACAGTATAAAAAAAAAGTACCATTGTAAAAAAATTAAAAAGTCGTCCAAAAATTTTGAAAATTTTACCACGTCTATATAAGTCAAATATAAGTATTATTACCAAGTTTCATTACCAAGTCTTTACGTGTATTTATAACCGAATTATTACAAAAAACCTCCTAAAAATTAAAATTCCTTAAAAGCTCAAAAATAGCTTAAAAGTTTTGGCGATGACACCGTAAGAAATTAAATGAAAAAGGCGACAAAAAAGGTGTCTTGTGATTTTTTTGATTACATCATTTTATATTTCTTAACACATCTATGTCTAATAATAACTAATTTTTAATAATCTCCCCTATTAAAAAAAATTATTTCTATATTCTATGTAAAACTACCGATTTGTAAGTTTTTCCTATGTTTTCTTTCATTTAATTTTTTATATTCAGTCACGTTTTACATTTTAACTGCGATATACCTAATGATGAATTTTTAATTTGAAACCGGTTATATAATACACTTATCATAATACTCCAGGCGACGCATTGATTTATTTATTTATTTTATTTTTATATATACATTTTTTATTTATATATTTATTTACTTTCTTTATTTACGAGTATTAACCATTTTAATGATTTTGTTTTTACTTTATTGTTTTATAGTAGAGTATAATTACATTAAGAAAGGTAATCAGTTTATTATGAAATAAAATACATATTGACAATTCACAAAAGTCACAAGATTTGATTGTTATTATTTACAAAATCATCAGTAGGTACCCATAATGTTCATACTTAGAATTCATAACCTATAGGCTACGAGGAATAAATCAATAATATAATATTACGTCATGTTATAATTTAATTTTTTTTTCGAATAACTACAGGGGTAATTTTAAATTGTATATTATATAATATCAGTATTAATAAGGTATCTAACCTTAGGTTTAATCAATTATAAATTCATAACTCTAACTGATTAAAATATTAATTTAAATTAAATGTTATTAAACGTTACTTATGTGTTTAAAATTTAAAACTAAATATCAAGTGAAACAAATTTTTAATCAGATGATAGATATACTGATTAATTTCAAATTACTTAATTATAAGGTATAACTAGTGATCAAATTTTAACTTTTTTAAAAACAAATTAATTTATTTTCAATATTTAATCGTGAAAAGCTGAAAAAATCAAATTGTGAGGTACCTTCAAATAACATAAAAGTAATGGTCTGTGCACTCAATACGATTCTGAGTGAAGTTTTGAATATTAAATTTGTAATGGTTGTTTGTATTCCTCATTTAAATATTTTCAAACATTTATGTAATTATTGTTATCATTAAAAATACTGTGAGATACTATAAACAATATTTCACTGCCTTATTGGAAACAAAGGTTCACAAACTGTGGGTCACGAGATTTTTAACATAGGCATTAAAAAAAAATTGTTAAAAGACAGAAAACAAAGAACTGAAACTGCTGATGGGTGTACTACTATTGTAGGAGGACAAATGGGAAAGTAAGGTATATAAAGTTATTTAGTTTATCTATACACAGTAATAAATCATTGCTGACGAAATACAATTATGAGCAAAGTTCGGTTAAACATGTCTTGAAATGTTGTAATTTTTACGATTTTCAACAATATTTGAATGCTTATATGCCATAAATTTGTCCTTTTTTTCCTATCATTATGTTATTTACTTAGAAAATAAAAAAAAATAACTTTTTCAATACGTAAACAAAATTCAAAAACTCTATAAAAAAAGCTCTCTAGTTGTTTTTGGATTATGGCAAGATTTCTCGTTTAAAAAGTTCTACAAAAAATAAACATGTATCGTAGTTATACAAATAAATTATTCCTTCTGCTAACTACTTATAATCTAAAAATGAATTGTAAAACAATTTGAGTATTAAGGTTAATAATGCTCATATAATATAGTATTATCAGTAACGCCGAAGTCCTAAAAATGTAGTCGGGTGAAATAAATTTCAATAGGATCCAGTAACTAAATACAGCCCATTTTATGCCAAAAATTATGTAGGTTTTATTGGCCCAAAATGAAGTGAACTTGTGCTTAATTTTTAAAATAAGTTGGACCAAGGCCCAAATTTAACATAGGATTCGGTGCCACTGAGTATCATAATACCTACTATAGACTTTAATCTATCTAATATACCTAAGTATATTTGGTGTTAAAATGGATTTTTTATATTATTATATTTAATATTTATCATGCAAAAGTTGTTAATAGACAAGAAAGAGAGACATGGTTCTATACAATCGAGTGAGTCACCAAAATTGTAAGAATTTTATCAAAATATTTAGACTCATACAAAAAGCGAAAAGTTGGGGAGCCTCTGTTCTATACCATATATAGTAGTATGATATAAAATAAAAGGATAAAATAACTTATAACGAAAAATTCTGAATTATCTGGTTTTTATATACGTTTTTAATATACCTAGTCGATATAGGAAGTCAACGTTATTAAGTTTTAAACTTTTATAAATGCATAACATCAATATGCTATCAAATTTTGCTCAGAATCTAAAATCAAATTGTATACCTACTATTATTATGATAAGTTAAGAGGACATTTTGAAGTACCTATCAAAAATGATATAATGAAAATTCAATAATAATATAATCAATAGACTATCTAAATTATAATACATGCTTACATACTCCAAACTGTCATTACAAGCAATACTTATTATGCATAGATATATTATGAAAGTTTTATTTTAGATTAACACTGCTATTAATATTTATATGAATTATAACAATGTACCTCATCTATATCTGTATGATAATTATATAAACATTGATGAAACACAAAAATGTTCGTGTACATTTTGTTAAGTACACGCACCGTTATGCAAAAAGTTTACAGCCAATAAAATAACTTAAAAATGATTATGCGCATTTTACTCACAGTCACGCGGCACATTCAACTGTTCCTCCGCTATTCATTCCCGAACTTCATGGTCTCAGGTAAGCACATTTTCATCGCTCGTCTCATATTTTATGTAGTTTAAATATATATACCCACTATTTAATTTTTAATTGTTGTTTTTGGAATTTAATGCACTGTAATTATTTCATTAAATTAAAATAATATACAATACTTATATATAAAAGGCTAATATACAGGCTGTAACACGAATATCTGACGAATGAAATACTTTTATTCTGTTCAATACTTTAAAGTTTTTTTTTATATATAATCAGAATAAATAGAACCATTCTACTAATTCAAATGTATTAAACTATTTTTAGTTTTAGTTTCAAAAAATCCAAGATTTTGTCTTTTAAGTAATTTTATAAATATTTGAAACAAAACGTGGATGATACAAATATTTACAAATGACGAATTTTTTTTAAGTTTACGATAATTAAAATTGTTTTTAGTACCACTACTAAATAGTATCAATCGATTTCCATGAAAAATAAATTTTTTAATGATGCTTTTAAACTTTAAAAATTGTAGAAACTTAATGATTCGTTATTACTTATTAGTAAATATTTGTAACATCAAAATTTTGTTTCAAAATATACATTTAGTATTTATATAGTATTAATATAGTATTTATAAAATGGCTAACTTGAATTTTAAAATATGACGATTTTTTAAAAAAAATTATTTTTATTTTTAGTTGAAAAAAAATTAATTTGAGGAATCATAATGTAAAGCTCTAGAAATTATTACAAGAAAACAATTAAATATATTGAACAGAATCAAAGTTATCAGATCTTCGTGTTATATTCTTTCTTCCTCTCTGTAATATGAAGTTTTTTTAAATTTTTTTTTTTAAAATAAATAATAAGTGTACAATAAAATAATATAAACTGTTTAATACTATTGTATTGAACAGTTTATTTTAAATTCCGAGTAGTAGCATTGATTTTATAAAATAAATATTATAAAATCAATGGTAGTAGCAACAATTCGCTTTTACAAGCGTGTTTTTTTTATATTGTTTGGTTAGAACCTACCTATGGTACCTTTAACGTTACACATTTTATCCTTTGAGTGTGACTTAACATCACATCTATATATGGTGTTATCAAACTTTTCATGAAACTGATCTCTATTTCATTACCTTCAATCATAACGTGTAAGATGTTTTTTAGTTCACATGTAATAGATACACATTTTATCCATTTCGTGAAATCGAAACCATTATTTTACACCGGGATATGTATATTATTTTTTTTTGTTGTTATTAATTTGTATACTATATGGGTAACATTTAACATTTTAAGATTATTTGAGTTTTTTTTAATCATTGTCATGGTCAATGTTTAGGTAGATGTCACGTTATACCTATATGTATTTCAAAGCTTAGTTAAATGCATAGGTAATTGTCACTGTCGTACCTCAATAAATACTATAATAATAAAACCCATTAAAATAAAGTAAAATACAATAACTAATTAGGTACACTGTTGGCAGACTTTTTTTTTTAATATCTCATAGGGAAGTTAGGCAGAGGATGAGTAACATTTCCATATCTGTTTTACACTATTAAAAAAAAAAAAAATAGCGAAGTAAGAAACGTATACACTTTGTGTTAAGTCAAATCTAGATTTTTAATTTTCTTTTGAACACAAATGCTTATTTTGAGTTTTTTTTTTATTTTTATAGGGTATATCACTTACAATTTATAATTTTTGAGACAATTTTTAATTATAATTACAATTTTAATATTTTTAATTTAATTAATAATATTATCAATATTTTTCTTATTCAGGTTTTTGTTTCATTCATTTATACAAAGAAAATTGTTAGATTTAGATTAAGATTTTTAATTTGTATCATAGATTTCCTCTGCTTCACGACCCGTAATGGATACGCTGATATTATAATTTATAAAAATTCACATTCCAGTGTTTTGTGTTTCTAAATGGTTGACTACGCATTCTGTTTGCTATTTATTTTGTTTTTAAAGTAATTTATTTGTGTGTATTTGATTAGCAAGACTGGACAGTCTATAATATTAATATTATTTTTTATTTTTAGTTTTTTTTTATTAAATAACGTAAATATTAATATTTGTTGAGATATTCCTTATAATAATTTGCTACATGCAATTAAATTGTAATATATATATAGAATATTGTTACATGTTATTATTTACCTGAAGAGTTATTTTCTATATTCTTTGTAAGATATTTTTTCCTACTAAATAATATGTAAATAATAATATATAATAATATATAATAAATACAGTTATTTTTACACACTTATTCAGTGGAGTCCATTAGCTTTAAAATAATAGAATAAATAAATAATACCAATTATTATAAGAAATATCGCGGCAAAAAAAACATTACTACATACAAATTAATTAAAAACAAAAGAATAGGTATTATTAATTAAATTATTATTTTTTAAGTTAATTTTTTAGGAGAAATTTAGTCTAAAGATATTAGATATTAGAGGTACTTTTTACTAGAGTTTTTTATTGAAAATATTTTAATTAATATGTTAAAATAACCTCACCTATAATATATAGCAATAATATAATAAAATCAATGATGTCTTATATATGATACTGCATCTTAGATATGACTATATGATAGTTTAATAATAGCAACTGAGTACTTACGTGATTGATCTAATATACCTACTAACTTAAGTAATCTTAATACCAAGTTTAAATTGAATAAGAAACTTGTATAGCTCAATAGGAACTTCTTGCCCTTTGTTCTTCAAATACATACTATTCGAATTTTACCAAATATAAAATTCAATAACTTATACCTAAAATAGTATTTATAATAACTTATAACACCACGATTACATAATATTTATAATTTATTTCATATTAATTAGGTAACTATGTACACTGGTCTTTATTAAAAAGTTTAAAACTATCAGTTCTCGTTTATACATTTGTAAACTAAATTGAATTACGTTACTTTTTAAAATTACCCTATACTACTCATAAACATATTTTTTACATTGAAAAATAACTATAAAACGATAGATCCCCCACCACAGTTTTCAACACAATAGATTTTTAGAAATAATATAAATTCTAATAAAACAACTATCTTTAAGTTAAAATTATTTATTACAAGAAACAACCAAATATTTTCTAACATTTCATTTCCTTTTTCTTGGTAGTTATAAGTTATCAAAAAATGCAACTTAATAATTAACTTTTCACTATTTAATTAGTTACCAAGTTTTGAATTTTGATAATTTTTTCTATTATAAGAAATACGAAGACATTAATTTTAAACAAATATATATTTTATTACAGAAAAATATAATTTAAATAAAAATTGAATGATTTTGGACTTAAAGTGAGAACTTTTATTTATGTGTTTTATTTAACTATATTTTATTCAATTTTACATTTTCAATTCTAATTTCTAATCAGAAACTTGATTTAATATTATTTTTGTATTAAATTATCTAAATAATGAAACAATAGCATACAAATTATAGTCAATATTATTTTTTTGTATGAAGTTTAAATTACAAAAGATAATAATATATACCTACCTATATAATAATATATACACGAATATTTTTGGTAGGTATGTTTCTGACAGAATACCGTTGTTTATATTTTAAATTATAACAAGTCAATTAAAATAATTTTGCGAATTGTATTACCTATTATGTTTTAAGTTGAAATTTCGATTATAAGAACCAAAGTCGTTCTTACATAACTATCTACATAGTTTGGAAAAAAAGCACGAGAAACATGATGTAGGTACACTTATATACTTATGTTCTTAAAGATTTGCTAACTCATCATTATACATGAAATAGTAGTAAACGAAGACGGTATAAAATCAACAAAGGTATAAATCCGCTATGAGAGCTCTTGAGAAAAGTTCACAGAAGAAAGGAAGTCAGGTGCCCCTTATATAACTCTCAAATTCACCAGTATCCTGAATTTTGATTAAAAAAAAGTTACCAAATTACAAGTTAACAGATTCCAAGTGGATTTTCTATAAATATATTATATTTATTTGAATTGAGTTTAATTAATATATATGATATGCAGTATATAAGTATATAAATATTTTAATATATTAAATTATATTATATTAATAATATTTTGAAGATTTCATATACTGATGTATTATTTATTTATTCGTAATGTGATTTTATGGATACACAAGTACCTAAAATAATAATTTATAGATACGAAAGAAATTGCATATTGATTTGAATCAATATAATAACTCGAGAAACATTTAATTTACTTATAAAATTACTGTTTCATCATTGTATACAATTTTTAAATTTATAATATATTGTCTTTAGTTTATTCCGTTATTTGATTTACTGTTATTTTTGCAACATTTATAAAATTAATTCTATATCGGTTTTAAAATACTAATTTTTGATTTTTGAACAATTCTATCAATATCGAATTCAACAATAAAACGATTACATGCAGTGTTTCTTTCAGACATCTCTCCGGAGGAACTGAGCCCTTTGGTCCAAGGTCCCCCGTAGAAAATCTAAATGCAAACCTAACTTGTGAGATTTTATGTATTTAGTTATATCATTCACAACTATAATTTCAGAAAAGGGTAATTATTATCAATCAGATTATTTTTATTAATATTGATGTAATATAAATGACCCCCACCCCCGATTTTTCCAAATGCCCTCCCGGAGAAAATTGTTTAAAAGAAACGCTGATTAGATTACATGAGATTTTTTATTTTAATCTTTGACCACAATCTTTGATCACAAAAATAATGTGAGCTGTTTGGTAAACTACCATTAAATATAAATAAATGCAATTTTTGAGGTTAGAACAAGAACCAAAACCTTGTCTTTGAATTACTGTCTATGTCTAAAGAGGTGACAATTTTTTTTAAAATTTCCTACTTTGTAACCTATATAAATTATCGAAAATATAAACACAATATAATTGACCATATTTAAAATATTATATTCATATAAAAGTATTATAACATATAATTTAAAATTCAAAATAATAATAATTACACTGCTATTTTATGTTTCTTAAATAGGTATAGCTGTATAGGTAATATAAGTAATAATCAATATACTAATACTTGTGGATGATTTTGTTTAAATCGTATTTAAAAATTGTCTTAATTTCCAAAAATTTAAGAGAAACATTTTAAATTTAATAAAATTATACATATTTTGTTAAGGTTTAGTATATTAGTTCAATAAATAATAATTTGATCGAACATAAATTATTGTACGATGTTAACACGCTTATTCACAATAAGGCATCGTTTTTGACCTATAGTTAAAATAAATTATATACAGAGTATGTACACCACTAAATATATTCACTCCATTTGTTCAGTTAAATTTTGAATGTATTCATTTTTTGTTAATGTTAATTTTTGGAATTTTCAAGTGTAGTTAAAGCCGATATTTTAGAATACGTGGTGATATCAACTTTCAAATGAGAACTTATATTAAAAATTCTATAAATATACGGAGTATTACTTCAAATAAACGTTGGTGTCAAAATGTTTGATTTCCGTTAACCCGTTGACAAGATATTCTACTTTTAATTTTAAGTAAGGGGAGAGTAGTGGAATATTATTTGTGTGGTGGCAATCCTCAATCCGTTGACGAAAATCAAAAATGTTGACACCTAAATTTATTTAAAGTAATACATCGTCAATTTATAGAATTTTTAATATAGGTTCTCATTTGAAAAACCAAGTTTAATACAGGGCGCTACAGGGCACTCCTTAAATGTTGTGGAAAATCTAAGTATTCGAAAATATCGACTTTAACTATACTTAAAAATTCCAAAAATCAGAATTTAAATATATACAAAATTTAATCAAAAAATGGAATGACCATGCAGTAAATCACTCTGTACATAATATTTTATTTATATTTCATTTAAGACGCCGTTATACCCGCATCTACTAGCTGTCTCAGTCCAGCTGCCGGGTAACATGCAAAAACAATGCTTACGCAGAATAAGTATAATTAGATTTGCTTTTAGAGTAAAATTATCTATTATGAAATTTATAGAGAACGATATTTCGGAAGGAATGTCATAGGTGTTTTTCGAATTATGAACTATTAAAAAAGTTACAGTTATTTATAACAGACACAATAAAAAAAAGAAGGTTTTTGTGTCTTTTATCGAGCTATACATTTTGAATAATTTGAAAACCATAAATTTCCTTCAATAAAATGTTCTCTATACATTTTATAATTTTACTCTAATATCAAAGTTAAGCTAGTTTTACTTATTCTGCGTAAGAATTGTTTTTGCATGTTACCCGGTAGTTGGACTGAGCCAGTAGATGCGGGATAACGTCATCTTAAGATTCTGAGTGGAGCGAAAAATATGTTGGTTTTAAAATTATGTTCAATTTGTCAGGAAGGTTATTTTTTAATTTTTCCAAGAGTTTTTCTAATAAATGGGAAAAACCAGGAAAAAACGGAAAAATTACAAAATATATTAGTAAAATATTACGGTCTTTTTTTTCTATGAACAAATTTTCTATCAGTAATTTTGCTCCAACTTTCAATTGCAGCACTTTTTCTAAAAGATTTTTCTAGCTGTTTTCATAAAACATTGGAAAAACTAGAAAAAAACATGGGGAAGACGGAGAAATAAGTAAAATATTAAATAAATATTATTAAAGAAAACATATAATGCATATTGCAAATGTAACTATTTTATAACAATATGACATATATATTGTTGACAAAGCAATACTATTAACCGAACTCCGCTCGGAATCGTTTTTCAGTAGCAATGGTTAATCGTTGCGTACAGCTATATATTCAATTTCCCCTCCACCTTTCCAAAAACTTCTCACCTACAACAGTGACCCATTTATCGTGCGAATTATGTCCGTATCTTTTTTTTTAAATTTATTTTATCACCTATTAATTCTATGTATGCAGCACTAAACTCTTTATAAAAGTCGCATGGTGTTAATTATATTAAATTAAAAAAAATATAGGTACATAACTGTATAGGTACCTTTTTTTACTAGTTTTTCTCCCTAACGTACGTGTACCTACAGCGAATGTATGGTTTTAAAACAAAATACCTATATATATATATTATACCTACATATACTTATAAGTAAGTAATTTTAATTACCTACCTAATGAACGTCAAAGTATCATTTTCTTCAAAGTGAATTTTTAATCTGACTTGTATGGGTTCATATACGTAATTATAACTTTATAATATAAAATCGTAATTTCCGTATTGATCTGTAAAAGAGACTCTATATAATATGTTGTTTCAATGTTTTCGAAAACGAATTTATCTTGTGTTTTTATTAATAAAACTCTTATATACTTCAAATAACTTCAAACGTTCTGAAACTAAATATTTTATTGACCTACTTTTGTTATCGTCGTAGACGTGAAATGTTTAATACAATATTGACTCGCAGAGTTTTTTCGATATTTTAAATTTTTGACACGCATAATTTGTTTGATTTGCTTTTATCAAAATCCTAACATTGAAATGGTTTCATTTGAATTGATTTGTAAATTATAAATATACTAATATAAATAAATGCTAATAATTCTATAGATATTTCATTATATTTCTGAACTTAATTATATAAGAATAGGTTTTTTTTCCAAATGTTCCGCCACTCGCTTGTCAAATGCGAATACTCTATAATAATTGTATTATTATAGAGTATTATTGTATTACCTTTATGGATTTCTATAGGAAAAATTGACTAAATCCCTATATCTATAATTTAAATTATATAAACTTTATTTTTATATTGGTATATTTGACTAATAAATGCTTAATATATCTAAACCAATGTTTTATTGGTTAATATGTGACTTTTTGGAGCCAAAAAATACGTGTTATTTCTAATATTACAGTACGCCAGTACCTTCCTAAAATTCCTAAATATTTTACTAATATATATATATTACTCATTGCTCTATAAAATTCAATCACAAGATCCATCGTTAATAATAACACAAATATGATCAATTAACATATATAAATATTATTTCGCGTTGACCACGTCATATAAATCACACCATCACCAGATTTAGGTACTGATTTCGAAATGCTTAAATCGAGTAATCGAAACTTATAAATTATGTTTGAGTAGACGAGAAGGTTAGGTTACTTATAGATTATTTGTTTATTGAGATCATATAATAAATTTTTAAGCTCAACCGGTTAAAATCATACTTAAATTAATTCGTTCATATAACACTCAATGCATCCAAATTAAATTTATTATCCTAGTGTTGTATTCACCCAGAAATGGTAGATAAAATATTTATGTAATTTAATTATTATTCCCCCACTTTCTGTTAACGTTGAATCTTTGAAAAAATGATCGATACTCGGCCAATTTCTTTCAAATTCGGTATAAATTAATGAACTTCTTCCATCAAATCAATTGGGTAATCCACCGACTACAGCCAATTACCGCTGTATGGTTATTGGCTATAAATTAAGTCAGCGTGGTCTTTAGTCAGATTTCTTAACTGTCAATAATTATTCATGGCTGTATTAATCACAAGAAATATACTTCCCTAGTATTTATCCTGTTTGAATCCATTGCTATCTGTCATTTACGTGTTCACTTATATTAATGACAATTCTGAATTAAGTTACGCTGTACCTCAATAGTTCTAAAAACCATGATCTTTCAATATTTCGCTAAATAAATCAATTAATAAATCAAAACTAATTATAACATTTGCTAGCCACAGACTTATTTAAATCTGTTTTAAAGCCTACCTATATCTATATCCCTAGAACTTTCTCGAAATAAATTTGCTTTATTAATGTTGTTTTTTGTTTATAAATCAACTTATTAATATATAATTATATTCAATTATTGTACCTAATTATCAAACTACCAATATGTCTAAATTTAAATTGTTTAAATTGTCATTATTTATACACATAAATATATTTATAAATACATAAATAAAAAGTTTCAATGATTATATTAAATAATATCTATAATTTTTCAGGTTAGCTTTGAGTGTTTGATCAAAGATGGATATTATGGATATATTGACTCCATGTGAAACTAATTCAACATTTCATTTAATTACTTCTGACGGTAAGTGTTTTATATTTAACGTATCTTACCCTGAAATAATCTAATAATGAATTAGTATTATTATTATTATATTATGACATAATATAATTGAATTTTAATTTAATAAAACCACAGATAGCAAACTATAATTATTCATTATGATAGATCTTTAGTCTCCTTAAAAATCTATCGATGAGTACAGTTGAGTATTCAGGAATTTTTTTGGGGGGGGGAGGATGTGTTGATTAATTAATAGTTAGCTATCATATAACAAAAAAACCATAATATCTAAAAATTAAGTAGATATTTAAAAACAAAAAACTATATTTGATATAATAATTAAAGATTTTCTGAAATTTCGGATGTGGATGCAGCTCCCTCAGCCTCCCACCTGTAAATGCCACTGGACACGAAGCTTGTACATTGTATAATTTCCACTTAATTAGTCTTATTTTCAGGGCTTTGCATCCGAATCAACCAAAATCCGTAACACCACTAAAAACCCTTAAAAATTTAAACACCCCAATTAAAAAAAACCCGAATAGTTATATATTCAGAGAATAACGAGGGATCTATTGGTTTTACTAGGATGTATTTTAAATTCTGAGTGTAGCGAAAAACGTATTGGTTTTACAAGGTGGTACTTTTGGGTGGGAGGTCATTTTTTGATTTTCCCGACAGTTTTCCTAATAAAAGGAAAAGTGAGAAAAAATGGGAAAATGTACGAAATATATTTATATAATCCTCGTTACCAATCCAGGTGTACTCATATAATTTTGTTATTATCTCTTGTAATGTATGGGTATTAGCCCGGCACAGTCTCTCTCCCGATGGCAATTCCGAACCATGTGCACCTTTTTTGTTGTTGGACATTTGTTAATATTAACCCTTTCAGTTCCGAATTAAAATTCTTCGAGTAAAACATTTTGCTTTGCTTTTTTTTGAATAATACTACTTGAATAAGAAATCATTCGGTTTAGAAATTATCATGCCCCAGTGCCACGAATTAAGAAATACTTAAAATTGTATAAAATTAGAATTATACTTATATCTTAATACGTGCCCAGTGCACATTTCAATGTGCGTACTTTTGGCACGTTATAGACGAAATGCGCATTATTATTATACAAAACCAAAATTATGAGAAGATTGAATATTTAGAATATAGAGTAATTTTCAAAAATTTCTGTTTGGACAAACAATTTTATTTATATGGTATAAAACCTACTGAATAAAAAAATTTAAAAAAAAAAATTAAAAAATCGTCAGAAATATATCGGAAATTTTACCACGTCTAGAATAGGCTGATATTTTACAGAATGTTAGGTTTCTATAATAGAAAACAAAAATTAAACAAATTTAAAATAATAAAATATTTAACGCCATACATTTATCCACTTTACGTTTTATCTGTTCTTCCTAATATTATGAAAACCCCTTGGAAAATAAAAATCTCCAGAATTCACATACTTAGGCCCGTTATCACCAACGTAAACGTTGATTTTTAAACGGAGTTTATAAGATAATCGACTAATCATGTTCAGTTAATAGCTATAAACACAGTTGTATTAGATAAACGACTTTTTTACGTCGGTGAGAACGGCCGCCCTTATCAAAAATTTAACTAAAAAGATCTCTTGAAATCTTTAAAAACAAAATGTTTGTTAAAAAAGTGGTTTATAAATAGAATAAACAAAATATTTTAAAGAGCATGCATTTTATGCTACATTCGAAATTTAAAAAGAGTAATAAGTACACTAATCATTCTTATTTGCACTCAAAAACTAAAAAAGTATGATGATCTTCTATTATTGTTGTTTTTCTAGGTAGACAATGTTGTAATAATTTTTCTTTCTTTGTTTCACTCATTTCCTTTTAAGTTTTTAGATTAAGTAAACAAATTATTATTTTAATATTTCTCTGTTTGGGTGAAATCATTATAAATCTTTTTCCACCACTTTGCCTCTTATTTCGGACACCTTGGCCCTAAATCTCCACCTGACAGTCCTGCATAACATAAAGTGATGCCCACCAGCACTCAGTTATTCGTAATCACTCTCGTTTATCTTCTTTTCGGGTTTCCTCTTTCCCTCTTTCTTTACACATCATTTTGTAAAATTTCACTCTTGAGTACTTTTATTAAGCAACATATGTCCCGTTAAATCATTAAGTAGATAGGAATAAATACAATTTTTAAATGTTTTAAACATACGTTACCATTACGATGGCTATCATTCAGAGTGATCAATCCACGATAAAAAACACTCCATTATCTCCAAAAATATTGACTATTTTCGGAATTTGTTTTTAATCAATTTAAGAAACAAACAGCTCTAAAATTTTTCATTTTCATTATATTTATCACTCTTATTTTAGATTCTGAGCGGTGCAAAGAAGCTTATGGTTTTACAAAGATGTTTATTTTTTTTAATATGAACACCTTTTCTACCAGAAAGCTTACTCCAATGTAGATACTTAAAAGAGGTCATTTTTCGATTTTCTTAAGTGTTTTTTCATCAAATGCGAAAAAAAAAAATAAAAAAACGGGAACATTTACAAAATAAATATAAATTACGATTTTTTTTTTCTATGGACAACTTTTCTACCAGAAATTTCGCAACAACTTTTAATGATAGCAATGTTTATGAAAGGAAATTTAACTGAGAAGGTACTTTAAAGAAATCATTTTTTTGATTTTCTCAAGAGTTTTCCCATCAAATGTGAAAACCGAGATTTATGTTTATGTGTATATTTATGTTTTAATATGGGAAAACCAGAAAAAACGTAGGGAAATTGGGAAAATCGGTACAACGTTAAACAAATATTATTAAAGATAATATGTAAAGCTTATATAATTATTTTACTCTAAAATTGCATATATATTATTGACAAATCATCACAACTGAATTCCGCTCAGAATCATTTTTTCGTAAGCAATGGTTTATTGTTGCTTACAGGTATATATTAAATTATTTATAACAGTGGCTGCACCCGTCCCATTATCTTACTACTTTTTTTTGGCCATGAAACGATTACTTACTTTTGATTTTTAAATGGCAACCTATATTAAAAATCCCAGTTATAGTTATAATTAAAGAGTATAAATACATTTTAGAACTGAAATTTTGTATTTCCGTCAACCTATTAAGAAGGAGTGTTACCCGTGATATTTAGTGGTAAAAACATACTTACGCAGACTGAATACAACTCGTTCAATATTGGCTATAGAGTAAAAACACCCATAGTAAAATTAAAAGATAAAAATATTTTACAGTGAAAAACGGTGCCTTTTTTCAAAAAAAGTATTTTTTGAAAAATTACAGGTCAATAAAAAAATTCTTAAATGGTTGTTAATTCTCGACGATATATTAAGTGTTGTATTTGGAATATTGGAAATAAAAGCACCATTTTTCATTCCAAAATATTGTCATCTTTTAATTATATAGTATGTTTTTTTTTTACTGTAAAACCAAAATTAAACGAGTTCTACTCAGACTGCTTAAACATGTTTTAACGCCGCAAAATGTAAATTGTGTACCGTCATGTGCTCCAAATGGCACCGTTAATGTTATTGCGAATTGCTCAGCAGATTGATAGAGTTTAGGAACACTTTTTTTTTATTCAGGTGGGACATATTGATTAATACTATTATTTAAGATTACCCATAGGCCATAATCACATATATTTTATTTTTATCATTTTTCATTATTTTCTTCAAGATCTATATTAAGTATAAAACATTTAATTAAAAGTTACAATGAAATATAATGTTGGTATATATACTAGGATTAAATGATATACAAAGCGAGTCAGCATTTAAATGTTTTATAAAAGTATTTCTAGCACACGAAAACCGTATTAATATTGTATTATATATGTCAAATGTTAGAATTGGAATTCCACTTTTAAGTTAACGTAGAGTGAAATTAGTGAACCATCATTTATGTGACATTCGGAGTTTGAATAGTGCTCCACTACTCTCCCCTACACATACTTAGAACTTACTTGAGTGTCTTTTCGAAAATTGATCATCTTGTATAGTAAGAGCATATCACATTAATTCAAATTAACGCTTCATTCTTTGAGAATAGTATTTTACAACATATGAAGCAAATCAATTTTTATTTACAATACATTTAAAATTGTACCTAACATTTTTATTACAGAGAAATTCTGCAATTGGATTTATGACGAAAAAGCATGTTGGCCGATGGCAAAAGCGAATACAAGCATATCTCAACCATGTCCGAAAGAAGTTGGATTTGACAAAATGAGTATGTAAATAACAAAATATATTATTATTACGTTTCAAATTATTATTGACTACTTTTGATGAGCTTATAAATGTAAGCCCTCTTATGGGTAATTTAACAATGTAAACTAATTTTTAACTTTTTATGGTTTTGTGTTTTATTACCTATAACTTTTTAATATTATAAAATATTATAATTTTTAAAATTGAATATCTTATAAAAATCTAAGTATGTGAAATTCTTCTTGAACTTATGCTGTATATGCAAAAAGTACACTATACTTATTTTAATGTTTATAGGTGTTTTATGAATATTTACCAATCCTCAGTGCTCAAATTGGAAAAAGTAGAGAGACTAAAAAAAAAAAATTATCCTTTTTAATTATTGGTCACGACTTCCTAATGAGGAGGCTTTGCCCCCCACAACTCCCTTACATCAATTTGTCTGTCTGTGAACCACTTTTCTACTAGAAATATTTCTGTGATCATCCAATTTAGTGGTGGTCTCTGATAGGAAATTTTGTTTATTTGGTGCATTAAGAATGAGATGTTTTTTATTTTCCTTGTAGTTTTCTAATGGGACAAAATAAAATTCGAGAAAAACTTCTTAAATTCTGGAATATTTACACAACGTTTTCTGTTTTTTCAATTTTGTCTTTTGTTATCATTCAGTGAAAACTAACCGTAAAGGGTTGAAATTTCATCGAATACTTTTATAATCCCTTTCCAGACATAGTACAATTTTCAAAGCATTCTAGAATTTATTTAATTTTTTTTTTTACTATTTATAGCCATTTGAAATGTTTAAGTTTTTTTAGTTTTTATTTAATTTTATGTAAACAAAAAATTTTCGTCTAAGCTCGATATTTAAACACAAGGTGTTTCATGAAATTTAATTAATAGTAGAAAAAAAATCGAGTAGTAGGTATGTAGGGGAACACGTAAAAATCTGGAATTCTTTTCTGTGAACAACTTTTCCACCAGTCATTTTGGTCCGATTTACAATGATAGCACTTTTTCTGAAAGGAAATGTGACTAAAGTACCTTCCCATTTTAGAAAGGTAATTTTTCAATTTTCCCAAGAGTTTTTCCAGCAAATGTGAAAACTGGGAAATATGGGAAAACCAAGAACAATAGAAAAATTGGTACAATATTAAACAAATATTGTTAAAGAAAATATATAATGCCTATTTAATTATTTTACCATGATATGACATATATATCGTTGAAAAAGCATCACTATCAATTTAAACTCACTCAGAATCGTTTTTTCTTTATAAATAGTTTATCGTCGCTTATAGATATATACATTAAATTCCCTTCTGTTTCCTTCCTTTCCAACTTCCCATCTACAACAGTGGCTGCACCCATGTGTGAAGGTATTTCCGTCTCTTTTTTACACGAATTTAAAGTTTAAATTGTGTTGAAATTATTTGTTTTGATAAAAATATGTGTAGGAGCCATACTAAGCATAAACAAATAGTATAAGTTCCTTTCTCCCCTCCCCCCAAATCAAGCATTGTCTTTAACACTATACCTACTACTAACTAAATAAATTCTGTTTAAAGGTAGATATAGACGTTTACAAATATTATGTGGTTCTCAGTGGTGTATTTAAGGGGAAAGATCGGGGATAAATCTCCTCCCTTGCCATTTTTTTTAGAAGTTATAATAATAATATTTCAATGTTAGTGTTATAGTAGATAGAATTATAGAATACTAAAAAAAAAAAATAATAATAAATTTAAAATTGGAATATTTTTTTTTGTTTTATTTTAGCCTAGGTATCGCCATTGTGTTACACCCGTACCTATACATACTATACAATCTATACCACAAAATATTTCAAAATTAATTTTCCCCCTTCTAGGTAAAATCCTAAATATGCCACTAGTGTGACTCAGTTATTACATCTGTATAGATACAATTTGTATTATTATTGTAATTCTTAATGAATATTTTTCTACAAAAATGTATGATTTACTTTTTAGTTGAATATATAATTTCCAGATTTACGCACTCACTTTCTTTTTAAAGTAAAATACTTAAAATAATTTCTTTGAGCTATAAAGCAACTACTACAACTATTATTAAATTCAGTTATTTAAACATTTATTATTTTTAATCAGTAAAATAATGCATGTAACCAGATGAAAAAAAACATGGTGTCTGATATACTTAAATAAGTATATAAAAATCCTACTGTTTTACGATTTTGTATTAAGTGTGAAAAATAAAAAAATACCTAACACGACAATCATTTTTTAACTGATTGTTAATGCCGCAACTACCTTCAGGGCAGTATTTTGACCATTAAATAAGACTTATAATGAATCTTTTGCTAAATGTTCAAGAATTTCTGTTTAGTTTAACAATTTTATCCACAGACGGTCAACTAAATAAAAATCACATAAAAAACTCCCAAAATTAAAGTGTCTATAACTCAAAAATGGCTTAAATATGTTGAATATTTTACCACATGTTTAAAAGGCAAATATAAATTCTTTGTAAAATTATCAAGCCTCTTCAAATAGTGTTAACTGAATTACAACAAAAAAACATTATTGAAAATAATTAAAGTATTATTATTATTCTCGTAATTTTTCCCGTTCTTTTTACTTTTTTGTCTGTTTTGCTCAATTATTAAAAAAAAATACAGGGAAAATTAAAAACCGAAATTTTTACTTACCAACTACAATTAGAAATGCAATAAAAAAGATTGCGTTTTGTTTTTCTATTAGAGTAATATTTCGAGTAGAAAACATGCCGTCAAAATTTTTGAAATAAAGGAATTATAATGCCATACATTTATAAGTCTTCATTTTTCGTTTTTTTCCGGTTTTTCAAATTTAGTTTTCATATATGCCTCAAAATATTTTAAAATTGAATGAACATAATATTTTAAAGACAACTTATGACTTTCAGTTATTTTATAAAAATTACATAAGTACAAATAAAACCAGACAAATGCTACGCATTCAAGTGCATTGCTCCGCTAGATTGACGCCATAATACCGTTTCCCTCGAAGATATTGTAATATCTCCAGAGATAATAAAGATAGTCAAGTTCTGTTTTTTGTTTTTATATTACTCACAAGGATAAAGACTACAAGTATTTATATTTCAATTTTGTAAAAATACTTAAAAAAAATTACTTTATTTTTGAAAAATTTGAATGTAACTATTTTGTAGAGTTTATTCTTCTGAATATTTTATTAAATTTGTGATATTTAATAATTTTTTAAATTTCAGAAAAAATATGAATAGTCAATTAGCCATAATAATAATAATCAATTAGCGAATTCGATTACAGCAGGCTGCATAATTATAGGTACTTTTTTTTAAACTTTAAAAAGTTATTAAAAATCACGAATTAAATAAAAATAAAAAGTTGAAACTTCAACATTTTTAGAAGAATAAACTCTATAAAATTGTTTTATTTATAATTTTTCAAAAATTATAAAATAAAAAGTTATTTTTTTATTGTTTACTAAAAAATAAAAATGTAATGCAAATATAAATATTTTTAGTCTTAATCCCTGCGAGTTGTTTATAAAAAAAAAAAAACAAAATTTTTTTTTTTTATTATTCCAAGAAATATCGCAATGGGTATATTTTCGTGGGATACACTGTATAGTATTAAAGTCCTAACGTGGGGTCTCGAAAAAAATGTTTACGCTGGGGCCTCAGTATTATAGTTGCGACGCTGCTGATCGTGAAATAAAAAATTTAATTTCGTAATTTTAATTTTAGAAATGGTTTATAAGTATTGTACAGAAGACGGTATATGGGAAAACGTAACAAATTATTTTGGATCAACCGATTACAGTAGCTGTTATATGCCAGAATTAGCAGACATTCTAAAAAAACTTGGATCAGATTACGATACAAAAGTACTATCAGATAATTTGTATAATTAAAAATATTATTACTTATATTGATTTTATCTTAATGTTTCTTTTTCTTTTAAGCAAAAACTTAACATAGCTATAAATACCGGATTAATAGAAATAATTGGATGCCTAGTATCAATCGTTTCATTAATCATATCACTATGTATTTTTGTTAGACACAAGTGAGTATAATTGCATTCAATTATTTATTAGTGCATCATAATAACATTTGCTGTCTCTATTTAACCGAAAATATAGTAAAAATATGTTTTCGTACTTTCCTTGTATGTTCTCATGTTCTTCTATACATAGATCTAAATCTATAATCTAAATATCTAATAACTATCTAAATAACTAATGGATCATTAAACCAAATTAAAAATCACAACATTTACTATGCTTTTTCATTGGAGTTTTTGATACAATAATTATACAATTTTCTATTAAAATACAAATATATATTTATATTTTTTTTAAAGTTTGAAGTACAAATAGATTATCTGGTAAATGGTTATCAAAAAATACCCCAGTGAATGTATAACAAATATTGTAATCTTTAATTTGGTGAAATAATTTTTGTTTTAGATCCCGAGTACTATTGGAAATACGAAAACACATTTTTTCTATAAATTCCATTAGGTAGATAGAGACAGAAAAATGTTATTGTGACGCCCTCTTAACAATGGGCACCTTTTACTTCTTTTTCTTACGCAAATAAAATCAGTTACCCTTATCCTCGCCATTCATAACTTATAATTCAATAGCAATCAAAATTTCATTAAATTTGTGATTTTTAAATTTGATATGGTAATTTAATTATTTAAAAACTAGTTTTAAATAAAAATTTTAGGTCATGCGAGTACCTATATAAAAAATATGCAAAAATCTTTATTTGTGTAATGTAGGTGTTAAATTTTTATTTTATTATTTTAGGGGCTTATTAGAACAAAGGTTCAAGATACATATGAACTTATTTGTTGCCTTGTCACTACAAATGTTAATCAGACTTATTTTAAATATTGAAAAATTGGATTTATTTAAAACAAAAAATTATCGTAAAAATGTAACTTGTTTGGTGGATTGTAATAACCAGACCCATTTAATTACGAGTGGTGAACATTGGGTTTCAGGAATCATGTATATGGTGAGATAAAAAATATAAAAAGTTAATGTTTATTAATACTAATAATTAATCAATGGTACGCAAATTTTAGCCAATGGTTTGTGAGAGTGTTCAAGTTATATTAGAATGGTCAAAAACTGCTAGTTTTATGTGGATGTATAATGAAGGAGTATATCTCTACCGAATTATAAAATCAAGAGTTTTAAGAATAAATTCAATAAACGTCCGTATGTATATATTTGGTTGGGGCTTACCAGCCTTGATGACATCTATATGGTTATTGGTAACTATGGTTCACTATAAAGAATCATCCAGTGTATGCTGGTGGGGCTACAGTTTGATACCCTTTTTTTGGATACTTGAAGGACCTCGTATAATAATTATTATTGTAAGTTATGATTTATAAATTATTGTTAACTTACTTATTTCAATTTATATTTTCAATAGGTAAATTTTATAATATTAATCATCGTATTAAGAGAGCTTTTGAAGAAAATTAAATCTAAAATAGCACCATCAAACGAGCTGGATATGATAAGGTACTGTCATTATTTTATATGTTTAGACGAAAAGTACATTTTTAAATGTTTAAAATATTGTACATAAGTGTAATTAATTTTAATTTTTCCATTAAGTTCTTAAGATCAGCAATATAATTATTATGATTATTTTTTGCTTTCTAATAACAATTAGATACCTAAATAATTAATTAAAATATAAAATATTGTGGGCATTTGAAAATTGTTATGCTATCATCAAATCTTATTTAATCTTAATATATCTGTTTAATATTTAATTTTGTTTTTATCTTAGACAAGTATCTAAAGCAGCAATAGTTCTTGTTCCTTTACTTGGGATTACAAATTTCATATTATTAATATTACCAGAACCTCATTCGAAAAGTCCAGAATTATTTGCATTCTGGTCATATTCAGCACATATATTACACTCATTCCAGGGTTTTATGGTATCAATATTATATTGCTTTATGAACAAAGAAGTAAGTATTAATAAATTGAAAAAAATTAATAATACACTACACGAATACATATTATTACAATAAATTAATTGTAATTCCAGTATAATAAAATATACTACCTACATATTGCGTAGGTATATAGTATATAATATAATACACCACCCTTTCTTTAGTGTGGAAACGGTAATTGAAAACACTCATTATCTCTACACTGAATTATGTAATTTGAATTTAGTGTTTTCACACCATTATTACACATCTTAACCTAACCGGGTCGTATAAAAACTATTTTGTAACCTGTTGGTTCAATAATTTATTAGTCGTGTTTTGGTGTTCTAAACAATTTAGTAATTAACTTTACGGTTACATATTCCAATTAGAAAACGTTTACTGAATCGCCGAAACAAAATTTCGTAATTTTGGTTTCCAACATATTACAAATTATATAATACTATCACAAATTATAATTCACGTTGTTTTTGAATTTTCAAATTTTTTTTCTCCTCGCCTTTGTACTTGTGTTTTTCAGATTTCATATGATAATTAATTAGTTATAATATAATATTGCTGATATAATATATCGAGTTAGGTACCTTGTAACGAAATTCACTAAACAGTTTACTCGTGGTTAGAACACCAAAACAAGCTTAATTCTGTAAAAATACTGATAGATAATTAACAAATTGTATTGCATAAACGAATTTCATTATTTAAATATGAATGTCTCATCAGTGTCTTAACCGGCATCATGGTATAACCACTTTTTCGTTCATCACTTATCAGTAGAAATATTTTTTCCATTCAAATTTTATTATAAACTGACAATACAATTTTAAGTAAAGTTTAAACGTCTAATAAAGATGGGGATGTCTTACAAACATTTTTATAAAATTTGGAAGAATATTACTATACTAGTATAGAGTATATTATTATACTCTAGTCTAAGGGAATAATTAGGTTGTCACAATACAGAATAGCGTCAAAGTAATATTTTTATTATTATTTAACACTTTATATAGATGGTATTTTAGAAAAGTATTGTTTTAATTTCCTTGTAATTATTAAGAAAAAAAGCTGTCCTGCGATAATAAAGATGTGTGCAGCCACTGTTATAGGTAATTTAATGTACACCTGTAAGCAACGATAAACCATTGCTACCGAAAAAACGAGCAGAGTTTAGTTGATAGTGATGCTTTGTCATATTATCGTAAAATAATTAAATAGGCATTATATATTTACTTTAATAATATTTGTTTACTGTAGTGTCATTTTTACGGTTTTTCCTATGTTTTTCTCGATTTTCCCATGTTTTTCTCGGTTTTTTATATTTGCTGGGAAAAATCTTGGGAAAATCGAAAAATAACCTTCCTAAAGTACCTTCCTAGTCAGATTTCCTTCAAAAAAAGTGCTATCATTGTAAATTGGAGCAAAATTGCTGGTAAAAAAGTTATTTTCACAGGAAAATAGAAGGCCGTAATATTTTTTAACTGATCTACATTTCTTATATTTTCTCGTTTCACCTCCGCTTTTTTTGAAAAATGACCTCTTTAAAGTACTTTTCCACACCGATTTACTTTCAGAGAGGGTGCTACACTTAAAAATCGGAGCAAGATTTCCAGTAAAAAGTTGTGCACAGATAAAAAAAAAAATAAACATTTTTGTAAAACCATAAACGTCTTCGCTCCATTTAGAATCTGAAACAGAGATATTAATATTCGAACTATAATATATCACTTATTTTTACTATAACAGATTATGGATAAGGTACCAACCAAGGTACCAAGAGAACCTAAATCTTAGATTATACAAATAAATTATAATTAAATAATATGATATAGTTTTAAAATTAAACAAATATTCCACTAGGAGGAGAGTAGTGGAGTATTATTTATGTGGCGGTATGGCGCGCGGCGTGTTAATAATGCACCACTACTCTCTTCTAACCCAACCTTAAGTGGAATATCTTGTCAACGGTTTGACACCCACTTAAATGGATCACCCGGTACATTGAGTCCGCCAATTACTACGTCGTTTCCAGTCCTGTATATCTTAGGCCATGTCATATACAGACTGTGCTTATATTAACTAATTAAATAAACTATTTTTTTTTTTATTTCAGATAAAGAAGTCTGTTAATAAACGAATGATGCGCCAAAAATCACGACGTAATTTTAATTGAACTATTGAATTGTTTTCAATTATAATTTATTTAAAACTTATATTATAACTATATACCTATTATATAGATATTTTGATTAGTATATATATATATGTAAATATTAGATTTTATTTATAGATACATTATATATTATATATTATACATTTATACAACGTTCAGTTAAACATGTTTCGATAAAACTTAAATTTGAAAACTGTATTAATTTTTAACAACAAAAGTAAACTGAGGGTTAAATTATACTTGTCCGTGTTTTCGTCTTAAATGTTTTAGCATTATACGACCCCGAAAAAACTATACACCTGCACATAAATCAGAAAATAGTACACGAAATGCCGTAATGTTCACGATTTTCATAGAAATTTGAACTTTAAACGCTTGTACAAAAATATCACGACTACGGATTTTTGACATTTATAATATTATAGTGCCATAAGAAAAACTTATGATGGACCTTTTATCCTCATCATATAAAAAAATGAAAACTCGAACATTTCAAATAACAATAAATAACTCAAAAACCGTCAGTCTTTTGAAAATTATATCACGTCTAGAAAAGACAAACGTACGACTATAAAGGGAAATGATCACAGACTGTTGTCTAATTATTAACAATCGTTCGAGCCAAGTAACACAGGGGCGAAGCGAGGGGGAGGGGTGTTTTAGTGTTTAGACACTCCCTCCCTGGCCATATTTATGTCAACAGTCATATTTACTATATGCATCAGATTTCTACATAATGTGTTGTGTTACGCATAAATAATTATTAATTATATGTTATGTGTATTATGTCATATTTGCACAATAAAATTACAAAGTTACATCTAAACATAAAATAAAAATACCCCACTAAAAAAAATCCTAGCTACATCAATGGAATAACACATAGCTTGTTTTGCTCCTTAGATGACTACCATTATTGAGCTATACATTAAACTATTATTGAATTTTTATTTGTTTACATCAAATCCTTTGTCCTCACGGACGAGGAGTTTATATGAGTACGTTACGAAAATCGACGAGGAGAATTCGGGTTTGGAAAAACTGAAGTCGGTCATTTTCAGATCGAATTTCGGTCGATTTAGCCGACTACATAGTAGTATTAAAAAAAGTGCATATTGTGGCCGACCGAGGTAAGTTTTATAGTAGGGTAACTCTACGATCCAGTTTCGGCACTACTTTGCTTCTGACTAGACTTTGAGCGTTACTGGCGTCTAGCATTATTTCAAACATCTTCAATAATCTATTTAGTATTTACTAAACACAATAAACATTCACAAAAATTGAAATGTGTATTATTGAATCATTTTAACACTTTGTATATGTGTAACTTTTATAAAGCTAAGATAGTAAGGTTATTAGGTACATAATAAGTACCTAATAATTATACCAAGTTCTCAAATTGGAACCATAAAAGATATAGAATCTGTGCAACTTAAATACAATTAGTGTTCCTCGCAATTATTGTACTTAACTCGACCACTTCCCCTCCCCCAACCACATTCTCTATCCTTCTTTTACCACTTTTCAAACATTATTCAATGCTAATTAATAATTTACAAAAAAGAAAGACCGATCATACTCCCAGATAAATTTAATTTATACATTTATTTCTTATAATTTTCGTAAAGTACTCAGTATTAATTTTTAGATCTTGATTAAATTAGGTATCTAAACATAGGGCTGGATTAGTTCGGTGCGTAATCGATCAAAACATTTTCTCTAATGGAAAAACCTCGTAGATAAAATACCTCATAAAAAAAAAAAATCTCTACGATTAATGTTAGAAAAAAAGAAAGAATTAATATTAATACTATTTATTATTATTAGGTATTTTTATTTTAATATACATTTTTAAGATTCTGAGTGTAACGAAGAATGTATTGTTTTTACAAAGATATTTATTTTTTATTTTTTTATACTGTATACAAAAATTATACGAGAAATCTTGCTCCAATGTGTACGATGCAGACCTTTTCCTGAAAGAAAACTTTCTTGGTAATTTAAGAGATTTTTTTTTTAATTTTTCAGGAATTTTCTTATAAAATGTGAAAAAGAAAAAAAAAGAAAAGGAAAAACTGGAAAATGTACGAAATATATTTGTAAAATATTACGATTTTTATTTTCTGTGGACAACTTTTCTACCAGCGATTTTGCACCGATTTAAAATGATAGCACTTTTCCTAAAAGGAAATCTGACTATGGAGGTACTTTAAAAAAGTAATTTTTCGATTTTCATAGGAGACTTCACAACAAATGTGAAAAGCCGAAAAAAAACTGAGGAAAAACGGGAAAATTTACGAAATGTAGGTATTTAGTAGTTAAAAAATATTATGAGCTTCTTTTTTTTCTGTGAACAACTTTTCTACCAGCATTTTTGGTCCGATTTACAATGATAGCACTTTTTTTAAAAGAAAGTGCGACTGGTAAGGTACTTAAGGGAGGCCATTTTTTGATTTTCCCAACAAATGTAAAAAACCGGGAAAAACAGGAAAATCGGATCAATATTAAACAAATTTTTATTAAAGAAAATATATAATGCCAATTTAATTATTTTACCATAATATGACATATTTATATGTTGTATACATAGTCCGGAATTGTGTATTTCTCAAGTACAGTAATTTGTGTACACATCGCGAACTGTACAATGTGCTGTACAAAGTAACTATATTTTATTAGTTGCATTATACAATTCATGTACAGCAATCATTGTACACATTGAGAAATAAAATATAAAATACGTGAAACTATAATAATAGTTATTTCTTAAAAGTATTTTCAAAATAAATATTATATATATTACGAGGTCTGTTCAAAAAGTACCAGGATTTTATTTTTAATAATTACAAAAATGAAGTTACATATTATTTAAAGATATTGCCTTCAAAATACTCTCCTCCAGACAATATGCAGTGGTTCTAGCGATCTTGCCATTTTTCTAAAGTCCTTTGAAATTGTAAAGTCTAAAATTGTGAAATCTAAAGNTACTTGTATTTAAGTACCTACCTTAATCATGTATTAGTATAATAAAATATTGATTATATTTAACAAATCTTAATCAATAGTGATGTTTTTAAAACCACATAAAATAAATTAAAAAAATTGTTTTTAAAAACCTTGTAACATTTTTATTAATATATTTTAATTTAACAATCGAACAATAGTCTAGTACTATTTAAAAAAATAATATTTTAACAATCTTGTAATGTTTTTTTATCATATTGGAATACAACCCCTTACTACGAACTGTGTGATTTATCTAAATAAGATATAATTGTACTATATATTTGGTTCATCTAAACACGATTCAAAGATAAAAAATGTTTTGTAGATCGCGCAGTATACTGGTAAGTTATTGAATGTTTTACACTATTATTATTTTAAAAATTAATCAGTCATTCATTAAACTGTTTAATGTTATATCTATTTATCTAAAAAAATATAATAAGCGCTCGCACCGAAGTCATAAAAATGTATTCTGGCAAAACAAATTTCGAGTGACCCCTTTGACTAAACACAAGCCTTTTAATGCCCAAAGATATTTGTTAGGTTTGGCAAATAAACTCTGGTCCAAAATGTTACCATTCCAAATTATCATCTCGCCTAACTTTTAAAAGAAACGTCAAAGAAAAATATCAATGTTTTTTTTTTATCATTCCAGAAGAGTCAGTATCCGATCTATAACTTTCATTAATTACATTTAAATATGAGTCAAATAAAATTAGGCAATATAAACACAACATCAATCGGCTCTTTGATGATACCGCCGTGTCGTCATCATTCTCTCGCACTATATACCATTATAATTATTTCTATGCAAATTTCTAATCAAAACGTAACACTATTTTTTTTTATGGTTCACCTTTTGTTTTGGCTTATATAAACATATAAAATTAAATGGTTATTTAAATTGAAAATGAAGCGTCTTGATCCCTCGAGAAATTCCAAGTCGATCACTCTATCGAGAATCCTGCACACAGCAACAACTACGTTTCACCAACTTCTTTTGATGATCTCTTTCAAAAAGCTTACTCCGACATTTACCAGCTATAATAACTCGTGTTCGATTTATTTATTAATTTACTTTATCGATTATTGTTTGTCCATGGTGCACAAATTCATAATGAACAATGTCTTCAATATCAAAAAAATTATAAAAATTATATATAATTTGCCGATAAAAAATATCAGCGTTGTCTTGACATTCGATTTACTTGGCGAGCTTTTTTTGGTCGAGCAGAAAATTTTGTTTTCCACTGAGATGACTGTAACTGTGTTTCCGGGTTGTACCCATAAACCCATGTCGTCCCCTGTAATGATGTGTTTTATGAAATTTATATCAGCAGATCGATTTTTAAGGTCTTGACAAATCTTTAATCGATTTTCCTTTTGTTCCGATGTCAACATGCGTGGAATGAATTTAGCAGCTACCCTTCTCATCTGTACATTTTCCGTTAAAATTTCATGACAAGATACAATTGGAATTCCTGCTTCATTCGCTAACTCGCGAACAGTTAATCTGTGGTTATTTCGAAGTTTTTCTTAAATGTTCGCCACAACATCATCGTTTCTAGATGTCGATAGTCTTCCAGAACGTGGATCATCTTTAATTGACTATCGACTATCCTTGAAACGATTAAACCACTCGAAAGTAACGGAGTGACTTAAAGAATCGTCTCCAAAAGCAGTTTTAATCATTGTGTACGTTTCAGTTGCATTTTTACCAAATTTCAAGCAAAATTTGATGCACACACGTTGTTCGTTAATTTCGGACATGACGAGAACGGAGAAGGAAACAAACTGTATAGATTTAACCACGTAGAATATTAAACTGAGATAAAATAGCGACTTCGGGTTTTGTTCAAAATATTCTCTAATACGTTGGGAATACATCTAATTATAATTTAAAACGTTATCATGTATATATTAGCTGCAATAATATTTGTCCTGGTACTTTTTGAACAGACCTCGTATATATATATAGATATTATATTATATATCTTATGTATATATTTATATTATTATCTTTTATTATTCTTTCCCGTTACAATAATTATTATTGTATAAATCACAAAATTTAAAAATTTATTATAAAAATAACATTTTAACCACGATCATACAGTTTTTCACATAAAAATCATCATTAATATCCAATCATTTTTTATTTTTTCAAGAGATCTAAGAAAATCACATTATTAATATACTAAAAATTCATATAACCAAAAAAAAAAAAAAAAGAATATACATTTTTCTAGTTAGTCATATTTTATTTTTTAAAGTACCTATAGTTAAAAAATAATAAAAACATAGTCTAAACATCACATGCTAACCGCGATCACAAAATTTTCATATAAAAAATATAGCAAAAAAATATTATTATAAAACTACATATTACTAAAATCAAATATAATTTCTTATAGTTTGTCAAATGTCAGCATGAAATCACTGTAGGTTCTTTTACATACTATTGTTTCATTATTTATTCTTACGATCAAGTGAGTTATGACAGCGAGAGCTACATAATGCATTTTTTACATTGAATTTACACTAAAATGAATATTTTTAATTTGTTCGACTAACTTAAAATTATACTCAACTTCAATCATTTTGATTGCATAATTACACTAATATAGGTATGTTGGAAAACTGCAGCAGTACAGTGTATAATACACTAATCCTACTAAAGTCTGTTTAAGTTACATTTTATTACTGAACGACAGTATCCTAAAATCGTTTAGATAAACTTAATAATTTTCATTGCATGTATGGTATGCCTTTACCAGTTAGATAATGTGGGAAACAAAACGCATAGATAAGATATAATAATATGAATATAAAAGGTATATAATAATTATTAAGAAGATACTTTTAAAAAATAACAATTATTATAGTTTCACGTATTTTATATTTTATTTCGGACTTTGTGTGTAACATATATATATATATATATATATATATATATTGTTGACAAAGCATTACTATCAACTGTACTCCGCTCAGAATCGTTTTTTTCGTTAGCAATGATTTATCGTTATTTACAGATATACATTAAACTCCCTTCCGTATCCTACCTTCTCAACTATCCACCTAACAGTGGCTGCACCCGTCCCTATTGGCCATTATTCTAGTACAGCTTTTTTAAATGTACGTATGTAAAAGTGTTTATATTTATGTTTTTTGTGATATTTTGTATAATAAATTTAATATATGTAATAAAATGAAAATTAAATAAGTACATTTATGTTTTCAGTTATAGTTCAAATTAGTTGGCGATCCCTCTTAAATGATGTATTATCGTCGTATTGACTGAATAAGTTTAAATGCATATAATCGTTATTTTCAGTTACTTTTTTTCGTTTTTCTGAACCAGAATCATCCGACAAAGATTATTTAATTTTGAAGTATTTTAGTAACATTCAGAAGCTGTCAATGAGAAAGATAAATACAATTTTTATTTTTATTTTATTACTGGATATTAGATATATATTGTTATTATAATTTTCATTTTAAATTTTTTTGTAATTTTCCTGTTTTTAGATAATTATAAATAATACGGCGATATTTCATAGCCGTATCATACGGTCTTAGATTATAATTATCATTATCGATACGTATTATCATCACAATAATATGAATTACGTTATCATTTAGACTGTATTCACTAAAAAATTATGAAATATAAAATTTAGTAATAGGTAGTTAAAAATTAACGTTATAAAATAGCAACATTTGTAATGAAAAATAAATAATCCTACGATTAAAAGTACCTATGTAAACTTCTTTGTTATAAGAGTTTGGATGTGTACAATCTTCCCCTTCTCCCACCGAAATATTTTTTTGTAAACGTACCTGGTAACACTCGTATATTTGTTATACACCTATATAAATACTTGTATTATATGAAATACTTTTTGTGATGACTGCTCTCTTTTCAAAATTGTATACATTTTCAAAACATAAGATAAAAAAAATAATAATAAGAGGTATTCATAATTCATGTCATAGAGATATTTTGACTTGGAACCATTAAATTGCTCCGCTACTGGTAATAATAATTGTATCATAATTTGAAATATCAAGTAGATTTTTTAAAAATAAAATGTGAAAATAGTACCTAGAAAATGTTATATTTTATTGTTTATTAGATTCTTATATTACAACAAACATAAACCTTTCCAACTATATTTTTCGGATTCTGTACTTTTCTTATGATGCTGTTTAAAAGAGTACAATAGGTATTTAAAACCTTTTGTCAGAGCCAGATTACGGTCATAGTGTGGGGCTGTATACATCTCCTACATATTTTTTGTTCTTGTTCATTATATACTATAGTTTGATTTATGATCTATTATAATAATAATATATTTAGATCCCCATTTTAAAAACATATTAACTCAAGAAAAGTCGACTATTGCCATTAACCACTTAATTAACATGCGAGTTTATACAGCAGAACTAGTGCCTAGTACAAAAAAAAATTTAGTTTAAGTTATAATAGGATAATAATAGTTTGATTACGAAAAGACAAACTATATAAGATATAATGATAGCTTAAATTTAGTTATACTTATAATAAATAAACTCCCCCCCCCCATTAGCCGTATTTCAGTTTCATAGCGTTAGAAGTTATTTTTTGATTTTCTAAGGGTTTTTCAAAATAAATGGGAAAAATGCGAAAGAAAATTATAAGTATAACGGCACATATTGTGAGTAAAAAAGTCGTTTAATTTTCTGTATAATTTTTCTAATAATTATGAAAAACCTCGAAAAAACGAGAAGTGAACAGCATTCAGATTTTTCATAGTAATTTGATTAAAATTATTGTGGATCTGTAGTTTTCACAAAATACTTATATTGGTCTTTTGTAGACATAATACAATTTTCAAAAGATTCTAACTATTTTCATTTGGTAAGTATCTGTTATTAAAATTACATGACTTATGAGAAACACTGAAACACTTGAAAATTTAAGACGAGGTACTAAGTTGTACTTAGTGGTTTAAAACACAAATTTGAGTTTAATGCATTGGTTATTTTTACATAAGCGTTTTAAAATAAAATTTTGATAAAAATCGTAAAAATTATGGCATTTCAAAATATGTCTTGCCAAACTTCGTTCCAAATCTTTTTTCGTTAGCAATGATTTACCTATCTTTGCGTACAGATATAAATTAACTAACTTTATGTATCTTACTTTCCCACCTACAACAGTGATGGCTGCACCCGTCTCCAGTATCAGCTCTTTTTTCATATTGTAATCATTAATAATAATATTAAATGTAATAACTAGTGCGGTGAGCGCCAAAAGTTTCTCCTTCATAGTTTTCTAGGAATTATCTAATCCTCCCTCCACCATTGAAAATTCCTTAGAACGCCACTGATCATGTTTATTAATTATTACTCTAAGATTATTCAAGTTATATAAAAAGTAAGACACCTGATAACATTGAAGATTCACTGAATTATTTTATTAATCCATCAACAATAAATTTGCAGTCGTTTTTTAAATTATCTAAAACAGCCATTGTATCATTTACCTATATGAAGGTTTAATTCCGAAAGTTAAAAGATAACAATTTAAATATCAAAAGGATATGGCAAACCTAAGCTTTGTTATTTAATGCTTGACAATTTTTCTTTTTAAATTTAATACTGACGAAAATTGGTTTACAATAATAGATACTGCCTTATAACATAATATTATCACAATTAATAATTTATACTACAAGCCTTATAAGCTCCCTATGCTTGGTAAGAATTAAAATTACATTTATCAAAATTAAAATTTATTAGTTTTAAATCACAATCATCTAATATTATAACTAATAATTAATTAATAGCTCATTTGTTAAAATTTATACCTAATTTAAATTCTATATTTAATTCAAAATGTATTAATCTTGAAAATAAACAAGAAATAAAATATCTTGGCAGAATATTTGATTATATGCTAAAATGGAACAGGCATACGTAAATTCGTCTACACAGATATCTAAAGAAGATTACTACCCATAGATACATATATATTTAATAACTCTTAAAAGGATATAGTCAAACAACAATATTTTTATACTTATGGTATACCAATTTGGGGAGGAATTTTTATTAATAATTTGTCTATAATTAATGTTTCAAATGAGCACAATGACAATTTATACTTATATGGTATTTGATGTGAACAATTTTAAATTTATTCTAAATTTGTCTGTTCTAATCGAATTAAATAAAAATAAACATTTAATCACAATCTTTAACCATAAGCAAAAAACTGGATTCAAACCGAATATTTATATACCTATACGTACACCTAATTATGCTAAGGTTTTTAATCAATCAATCAATATGGAGAATATGAAGAACCTAACCCTCACAGTACACTTGTCTGACAGTTCCAGTTCAATCAGATCAGTCACCCGGGGCTAGGTTTTTGGGCCAACACTGTGGAACATCTTCTATGACAACCTCAATCTCGACGTTCCGATGGGGGTTTGAGGTTGAGGCTTTGAACACCACGCTGAGGTTCATTGACACCCGAATTAAAAAACATAGACTCCAATTGGCCCACCATAAGACCAAGACCATCATGCTGACCAAAAAATGGGCCTTTCATGACCCATTGCACACAGTTGGAAGTCACGTGCTTCATATCAAAAGGAATCTGCGTTACTTTGGGTTCCATCTTGACTCACATCTCACCTTCAGTGGATACCTCCACTCGATATCGAACAAGGCATCCTAGGCCGCCTTCGCCATTGGACGCCTCATGCCTAACCTCGGAGGGCCCTCTCAGTCCAAGAAGGCCTTCTCATGTTCGTGGTCAACAAAACAAAAAGGTTAGGTAAAGGTTTACGTAACAATGTGTATTATATAATAATTAAAACTGGCATTTTTTTAAAAATTCAAATATAAGAAGTTAAATTGTGAAAATAAATTGTTAGATTTAAAAATTAGTTATACTTTCTTTGAGTATAACATTTTTTTTCAGACTAATACAAATACCTAGTTAATAATTATGTCTATATTCTACAATAAAAAAAATAATAACACAATGTATAAATGAACGAATACAATTTTAATTAGTTATGTATGTTTTAATAAAATAAGAATTAATCGTAAACATTTCTACTGCGCTCAAATATTAGAATTAATGTTTTTAATTTTTTACTTTAGAAATTTGTAATTTTGGAGATTTACAGGTTTTAATTTTGAAAATTAAAAAACAAATTAATCATTTAGCGCAAACATAGCTACAAAGAGTATATAAAAACTATTTACGGTACCAAAGAGTATTAAAGTAAATGTAGATAAGAAATGTAATGTTTATATGTGTAAGTCGTAGTTGTATATATACAAAACAGTACCTATTATAATGAATGTGAATTGCGAGTGATAATAAATTAATAGACCATCGATTGGCTAGTCAATCGTGAATTAACTTGTATTTTATGCGAGTTCGACATTTCGAAACATTACATTTTTATCCAGTTTTAACTTAATTCAAACGGTGTATTATTTCTTATTCAACACTTTAAGCTATTAATTGTTTTACATTTTTACAATGGCAATAACACAGGAGCATAATGATCCTGAGTTAATGGCAGTCGCCAATGTATTCGTTGATGACATAATAGAAACGGCCAAAATTGAAGCAGCCCAACGTACAATGGTAAAACCATGTTAAAACATACTCATATATTGTATTATATTACAGTAATTCATTTTATATAAATGTTTGCTAACTTTTAATTTAAAACCATAGATAGTATTATGATACACCCAAATATAGTAAATCTACAATATTTAATAGGTATTTAACTATTTTGTTTTAGATATTTGCATACGATAAAATTATCAATGTATTATTCAATATATTTATAAATTAAACAATTTATTTTAATTTTTTGAAAAAATTTTCTCTTAAAAATTTATGTACAAAGAATAATTGTTGTGAATCTGTTAATCTTAACGATTTGTTTTATTTACTTTATTCCACACAAGCAAAATTATAAAATCAACTAATTTATTTACTATTCCACACGCTTCTCATCCTACTGCTATTTTATATTTATTCAATACATCTTTATTACTTTCTTAATTATCTACTTCTACAGTTCTACCCTTTCATTCTGTAAAAGATACTAGATCTATAAAGTATATTTTATCATCTTTACATTTCTATACCATTAAATTTGTTGTGAGTTTTATATATTCTTTTTTTATTCATAACTGTCCATAAAATATTTTTTAAAATTGTGGTGTATACTTTTACCAACGCATTAAACCCTTTGCTCAATTTCTCTTTTATCCACTAGTCCTTATAACTATCTATTGTCTCAGACAATATATAAGCACATTAACATCTGTGTAATATCATCATTAAAAACTGGACATACATAGTTCGCACGATGGGTGGGACACTGTTATAGGTGAGAAGTTGGAAAGGTGGAGAGGAAATTCAATGGATATCTGTACGCAAAGATTAATCATTGCTAACCAAAAAACGATTCTGAGCGGATTTTGGTTATACATGTTTTGAAACACCATGGTATTTAAGAATTGAAAACAATGCATTTCATAACTTTTTCAATTTTTCTCATTTGCTAAGAAAACCCTTAAGAAAATCAAAAAAATGACCTCACATAAGAACCCCCCCCCCCTTAAATTTTCTTTAAAAAAGGTGCTACACAAGTGAGCAACATTTCTGATAGAAAGTTGTTCATGGAAAATTAAAATAAATAAACATCATTAAAAAACCAATACATTCCTTACCCCACTCAGAACTTTAAATCTCAATTAACTCCCTTCAAACCTGTTATAGGTAATCATATTTAAATAAATATTAAATCATGCATTTAATTATTTAAAATTTATATTATTTTCAGACCAAGTGCAATGGAGGATCACATTTATGTATGATTATTTAAATATTTAATTCTTATAATTATTAAACAAAATTTCACTATTTTAGTTTATTATTTTATAGTTGAATCGAACATAAAAAAAATTAATGAATGGCAGAATCGAGCTAAGGGTATGCTGAGACGTTTTATGACAACAATTTGTGTAAGATTTCAAGATTTGGCCAATAAGTAGTTCAATTATATATGTGGAAATAAATACTTAATTGATGACACATCCTTAACAATATCCTTAGTTTAGTTAAACTCATGAAGTTTCCATAAAGTTACCTACAACATTAAATACACTATATACAACATTTATTTACAATAAAAGTAAATTTATTTAAATTTAAGTGCCATCCAAAAGTATTTTAGCAATAAAATAAAAATAAGAATACATACACTACACATATAATATGTATCATTATCATTATTGTTTTAAACCTATTATTTAAGTATATACTACTGGTGCAATATATCATATAATTAATATTAATTTTAATACTTAAATTATAATATTTATTAAAAAACGCACATTAATACACACAAATATAATTATTTAAAAAAAAATCTAGAATGGAAAATGAAAACAATATTTATTCATCTCAAAAAAATGTATTACTGTAGTTAGATAGAAGTGTAATTTATTTTTTTTTTCTTAAGTTTAAATTAGTAATCTTATTTTAGTATAAATTTATAAGTTTTAGTAAAAGTATGAATGTTGGTAATGCTCTTAAGATTTGTATAATTTTGTAATTTATTGATTGTCTATGATTATTATAAATATTTTTTTTTCTTAATACAAAATAATTATAACTAACTTTTTGGGAAGATGGGGTAAATGTTTTAAATCATATTTTGTTATCCTTTTTTCGTGAAAGTTGAATACTTGTATGAGATATATATATGTGTTGTGCCATTTTTAGTTTGTTTTATTAAATCAATAATTAATCCATGCATATACTACAAAAAATATTTTAAGGTAATAGTTCCTGTTTTAAATTTGAAAATTTGTTAACACTTACTGATGATCAAACATTTTATTAATTCTAACATTTAATTTTTCCAACGATTTTTCATTATGTTAGTTAAATATTTTTTTGCAAATTACTACTTTGGTATATTAAGTTACATAAAATACAAACCATTAACAAACGTAATGTAATTTTAGATATTAGTCTACTAAATATTATTTTTAAATTATTACAATAAACAGTGAATAATACTTAATGAATTAATATGTATGTATTTAATTTAATTACAAAATATTTTTCTAATTAATGCTTTATCATTTGCGTATCATACATTTTTAATTTCGAATACTAAAACATAAACAACAAAATTCATTCATAATGTAATCAGCCTAATACTTTTAAGTAGTGCGTATTGGCAAAATTCAAAATTAAAATATTGTGTAAGAAAGATTAAACCAATTATTCATACTTTTGTCATAATATATATCTAAGGCTTGGTGCACAGAACAATAATAAAAAAATATATTTCCAAAAATCTAACATAAAGCCCATAATTATTGAAAAACTTTTTTTTTTTTTTTGACATTTGCCTTAATTACACCAAGCCACTTAATATATATATATATATTAAAATATAACGTTACAGGGCCATTTCAATATTGTGATTAAAATATTGTACTTACTAATAAACTGGCTGCATATTATTTAACTTAAATGTTAAAAGTTTATACAATTTGCAGTTATATTTTCCTTTTTTTAATATTCAATAAAAGTAAAGCGTTTGTGTCTGATAAATATTTTATTTAAACACAGTTTTCAAACTAAATACTAATTTCTGGTAAATATTATAATACACTAGTTAAATAATAATTATGTATTGTATTATAATTCACATTACATAATTTCATACTATCATAAGTTACCTTATCCTGTAACAATTAAGTCAATTATGTTTATTTTTATTATTTCACTTTGACAATCAAAATATGTTATGATTAATATCTTAAAATATATCATGTGTGTGTCAACAAGTATTTTATTATTTATCCTACAATTTAAAATGTATAAATAAAATATATCACTAAAATTTAATTCATGGAAAACCCGATTATTGTTTAGAAATTATGTTGTCATAAATAATTTTAATTTACTAACCATTAAATTATGTTTAATAAACTTATAACTATATTACTAATATTAAGTATATATTTCCAACTGTAGAACATATATTTATATAGCTATACAAATAATAAATATTTATGAAAATGTATAATTTGTGTTATGATTCAGTAAAAAAAAAAAAAAAAATATATTTTTTGTATGGAGCTTAATTTTGATATACATCATTAGAGTATACAACATTCAATTTCAACTTATTTAATAATGGCAAGTTAAATTACTATGAATATTGATTATGTATATTAATCAATGTGTGGCTTAAACAGATCTACATACCGTTAAACAATTAAATAATAAGTTATTTTTCTGCGATAGAATAATTTATGCATAATTAACAGAAATTAGATAGTTAATATTTGTAAAAACCTATGGAATTTTCCAACAGCCGATTGCATATTGGTAGGATGAAACAATATTAGCATATGTGCCTATACTTAATTCATGGAAATTGTCATATTTAATGCAAGATGAACTATAATTTAAATCTAATAGATACACTAAAATAGCATTCCAACTCATAAGTAACTTACAAAATAAATAATATTCTATTAAAACAAGCTTAATAATGATTACACACAATACTGAATATTTAATATTTTAGTTTGTAAAAGTTTAGATTGATACTGTTGCTATTTGGTTTTCAAGTGTAAGCCAAATTATTTTATTTTATAATTTATATAACTGCTAACTAAATAATGACAATGAACAAATATGATTATACAATAAACATAAATATATATAAATAATTAAACATTTTTTTTTTGATAAAATAAAAATATTACTTGGGTATGGATTTAATATTCAGAAAAGTAGTTCTAGAACAAGTTACTTCTCTATAATAAATTCAATTGAGTTTTTATATTTCTTTAACTTACATTATAAACAGAATTAGTTCAGTATTTTTCTAGATACTGTGAGGTTTTGTAAATGGTATTTATTATTTTAATATGAATGGTTATACACAAAATTTAAAAAATTTAAATTGTTTATTTAGTTCAGCAAATTTTTAAAATATATCTACACTACATAAATTCAACATCCAGATTGTAAATTCATTGTAGAAATAGTTTTTGTTATCATAGTAGTTGTGTTCAGGCTCTTATATATGCCAACATTAAAAGTTTCCAGTAACAAAGACAATGCCATTTCTAAAAATAAAACAAAAATTAATATTAAAATAATTTGGAGATAAATCAAAAAAAAAGTTGAGTAATAATTGTCAGTAGAAGACAGGTAACAAAAGAAAAAACCCAGATATAAATTCAAGTTTTACAAAAAAATTACCTCTTGACATAGACAATGAATCAATATGGTTTCTTATTGTACTTGAAACTTCATCATCATCAGACAACAAAGCACTTAGTATAGCTGGTATTAACACAGAATTAGTAGAAGAATTACTATTATTAAACTGTAAGTAATGCAATAATAATCCAAGAGATGGAAGACGTAAATGTGAACTAGGATTTCTGATCAAAGATGTGACTTTATTTAAGAATGGTTCTAAAGCTCGATTACTTCGATATGCAGAACGTTCCATGTCTGCTAATAAATTATTTGCAGAATCTGAAATAAAACAATAAGACATTAGTAAGACAATTGTTTTGATCACAAACCATCAATTGATCTTTTAAAAATGTTATTTCTTTACAACATATGAATGTATCATTTTATTACGATTAACTTGTATAAGGTTAATTACTTATCAAACATTATTATTAATAAGTAAAATATAAATTACATGAAAAAAAAGAAAATAATTTTAAAATTCCAAAAATAATACATTAAACAGTTTTATTTATACCCCCCCAAAAATATTAATAAAATAAATACATTAATAGAATACAATTTTTTTTTTTTAATTTTTGGGTTACCGTTGGTAAATCAAAAGTTTACTTGCTGGATTGAGTTGCATACAATATTAAAAAAAAAATTAAAACTTATAAATAGAAGTATTAAATGATCCCGTAGTAATCAAATTTGTTTAAAATGTTTATAAATAAATGTATATAGTAAAAATAATATAATTCAATTACCAATATCTTTAAAACAACTAAAGAAGTTATCATATGGCAATTCGCTTGATATTTCATTAGTTGGTTGTAAAACAATCACTTGATCATTTTGGCTTATTAATAAATTCAAATTTCCCATAGCTTTGTATCTTTCAATGATATTACTGGAAAGAAGCATACATTTAGTTATATTTGTTCATGCTAGATAATAAAATTATATTTACCCAAACCAAATAATGTTTGATTTAATAAACACCATAGCATCTGGTGAATTTTCAGCCATATAACTGTGTACACGATTACCAAATTTTGTTAAGAGTGTATTAAATTCTTTCCTTGAAGTACTCACATTATTTAAATTGTTCTGAATATATAAAAAAAACAATTATAATAATAAAAAAATTACATTCTATACAGTATAATAAAATTCTTACACTAATAATTGTAAGAAAAATGCCCAACAGTTTATGTAGTGCATCAGTATAAAATGGTAAGTACACTGTAGGCTCTAAACTTTCTATTAAATCGAGAATATTATTGAGTAACAAAATATGGCCAGATTTCATAGCTTTAAATTCTAAATAACAACAACGACGCAATGGAGCTGATAAAAGTTCAAATACCCTAAAATAAAAATAAATAAAGGTGTAATTAAATTTTAATTTTAATACTTGTTATAAAAATATAAATGTTTTTTTTTTTTTTAAATAAATAAATAAAATTTAAATAAACTTGGAATATTACCTTAGGAAAAGAAGAGGGTGAGTTGTACATAATCTCTTTGCTAATATTTCATAATCATAAATCTTTTTGTTCAATTCTTTGTCTCTTTTAATCTTAGTGGACACAATAGATGAAACAACAGTATGCGAAATTGAATCCAAAACACATCCTTCACTTTCTAACAGATTTAAAAACAATTTATTTACATTATTTAATAAATTATAAATGTACTGTTTATGTATACCTTTAATAATAATTGGATCTAAGAAACCATCCATGTCATAATACTGTAGTTTACTAATGATATTTGGATCATTGGTATACACTAAACTTAAAATCTGTTTGAAAACTGTAATATTTGAACTGAAAAACCATTAAATAATTAAGTAAAATTATTAATTACTATTATTCAAAACTTTACTGATGAATTTAAATTAAATTACCTATTGATGTATTTCATATAAATATTGTGGAAAATTTTTACACAATCATTTCTTACTACATAATTTTTCAATATTACTGATAACTTCGTTGACATAAATGCAGATAGCTCTGTCCAAGTTATATTTGGATCTTCATGTTTTAATTTACACTCTTCAATCACATACAACAGCAATGCAGTAAGCTTTTAAAAAAACACAAATATTTATTGCGAAATATAAACTTCTTTGTTTCATTCATTGACTATTTTGATTTAAAATGATTCAAAAGTATCTTTGTAGAAAAGCCAAATATTTTAGTTTATCAAAGCCAGACTTTTTTTTATCTTAAGCTTACTCTAGAACCATTTTCTTGCGTTCATAAGGAAAAAAGTTGGTATTTTATAATTAACAACCATTTGAACACAACTTAAATCAAAACACTACCACGTTTTTCATATTTACTCAATTTTTTCCCCAGAAAATTGAATTGATCAATGAAAAATGTTAGCACAATTATTTAAAAAAAATAATATTACTTGATCATTGTTTAATGACATTAATCCTTCTCTTGATCTACTTTTAGATGCATTCATTTCTCTGCCTTGCCATAATTTTGGGTTTGTGGTGATAGCTGATATTAAGTCTAGAACTGAAGACGGCTCAAATCTAAAATAATAATAAGTAGTTAAAAATGTTTTAATTTTTACTTTTGCAATTTAATTAAGTAAGCGAATAATGTTTTATTTAAATATAAACTAATTAATATGTTAAAAATAAAAAATATAACTGTTAATTAAAAATCACAATAAATTAATATTTAATAACTAACTTTTCAACATTACTCAGCTCTAATATAATGTCTAAAACACACTCCAGTGAAGACCAATTCATGTGATGATTTAATAAAGTTAGTAAATATGGTCTGCAATTTCTAACAGATTCCCATCTCTCATCAACTGTTTTTGAAAACAACATATTTACCTGAAAATTAATAAAATAGATAATAGTTAAACGTATAATTTTAAAATAATATATTCATACTTGTTGGTCAATTGTTGAATCTGATATTTTCAATTCAATTTCTTTTGGTAGATCAACAAAAAGTGAACGCTTTTGACCTTTTGACATATCTATTTCCATAGCATTTGTTTTGTAATCTTTTTTTATTTTCTGAGGCACATTTTGCTTAGTTAACTCTAAATCAAAATTATAATTACACAATATAAACCCAATGTTTTAATTTAACACCAAAGACAAAAAAAATATAAACAAACCATATTTATTTAAATAATTTGTGATGGTCATATACAAGTTTTTTTTCCCATTAACTTGAGTAAACATTAATTTAACAATACACATCAATAGTTCATTATAGCCAAACTTCATCATTAACACTTTCAATAAATGGCAAGATACATTTTCTTTTGCTACAATACAGCATAAAAATTCTTTACTTTTTGATATATCTTTTAAGAATTTTAACATAAATTGTAGACCTCTTTTTTTTGTGTCTTGTGATAATAACTGCAAAAAATAAATTAAATTACATTTCAAGTTAAACAACATATTATTATTTTATTCACCTGTAATATAGATAAGAATTCATCACCCTCCATTTTTGAAGTAAACATTTTCCTAATGATTAAATCAACATTTAAATTCTTACTAGTTTCTATTAAAGGCTTTGGCTTCACTGAAATATGATATTAATATTAAGATTTAAGATATAATTTATGAAGTATATTTTATTGAATAAGATACCTTTTTTTGGTAATTGTATTTTATCTGATGATTGAACTTTATCCTCTACATATAATACCATTGGTTCTTCGTTTAAAGTTAATACCGATGAAAATATTTGACCTCCTTGAGCACCACGTCTCTGTTGTACTTGAACAAGTTGCACCATATATGCTTTATCCATAACAGCTGCTTTAATGGCTTCTGAATCATGGCACACAGCTTTATCCAATATTTCCAATAATTTGCTGTTTAAGTAAATTATTAATTTTTTTACTGAAATTTTTTTTTAAATTTCATTAAATATTAAATTCACCTCATTGACGCAACTGGTATACCAAATGATTGAATAAATAATATTAGCTGGGGTGGTTCAAGATCAGTTAATGCTTCTTCTACAAGTCTAGGAACCCTAGACCTGATCATACGCAGTTTAAGCCAATCAGGTATAAGTAGAGCTTCTTCAGATGTATCAATAAGATATGCCTATCAGAAATTGTTTATAATTAATAAACAATGAAAAAATATTAAAATATTAAATTACTTTAGGCATTTGTTTCCTATCTGTTGGAAACCATGCTTCCAACAAATGATCAAATTTAATTGATTCGTGAATACACTGAGGACCATAAGTCAACAATATAATCATAGCATGTACAACTAGAATATGTAAAGTACACTCAGAACCACCAGGCCATGTTACAAGAATTTGATCTTGATTTTCTGACCAAGGATGATTTTGACGAAAAGGTTCTCTAGCCTACAATCAATAAAAAATAGAAATACAAATTTATATGTTAAGCAAATATACATACATATATACCATGTATATTTACCCTGCATAAAAAAGTATAAAATATGTTGACTAAAGAGTCAAGTGCAACATTAAAAACTGTAACTGTATCTGTTGATAAGGGTAATACTACAGCCATAACTGTACTTCTTTCAACAATTAATTGTGCCATATCAAGTACCATATCAGTAAGCTGTTCATTTGTTATACTATCCACTCTGTCTTCATCAGATGTTCGTTCAGCCAAAAAAGTTAAATAGGCTGTTATTAAATGTGGGTCATTTTCTACTTGACATGCTTGTCGCAAAAAAATAACTATCTATAAAATAATTTATTTTAAATATTTATAAGATCATTAAAAAATAAATTATTTGAAATTAAAATTGAACAGCTAATAAAACTCACCTGAGATTTAAATGCAGGAAAATTTGGAAGTTGTGGTAAACTGGTTAATAACCATGAAACATCATTTTTTGATTCAATTACTTTATCAACATCAATTATCTTATCATCAGCGGCATTTAAAAGTAATTTTAAACCCTTAAAAATCATAATAAATAGTAACTTTAGACAGTTAAATAATTAAAATTATGTAGAATAAGATTAACAATACCATTAAATTAGTAAATTATTTATAAGTGGTGTTACCAAACATAATAATTTCATATTTTTATTAATCAAATTACAATAACTTCCAACTTCTATGGCCCTTAGTTTTTTTATTAAATATATTTATTATGTGTATATAATAATTGTATGAAGAATACCAAATTATTTATAAAGCATATTTTATTATTAAAAATACAAATCAAAATTTGAAAGCTTAGTTACTAATCAAAAATTAACCATTTAAATTTAACGACAAGTATTCTTTATACAGATATCAAGATTAAAATCGGCAATATAATATCACGAGGAACTCAAGTGATGATAAAGTGGATATAAACAAGAGGATTTAGTCTTCATATATTATTCAACAAATCATTACAGAAAGTAGCTTGTGACAGCCATATATTATGAATTGTCAACCCAATGTTTGGAGTATTGGTTTATGTATATGATAAAGTTATTTTTTAGACAAGATTAGAATTAACAAGCTGAGATTTAAGATTAGAAGTCTTATAGAATAGACAAAAAAACTACTACATGCAGTAGGAGATAAATGGAGCTAAAATGGTAATGACAAATTTCAGATCACACACACATGTCTAATGGTGGGTGCCTACATGTTCAAGAAAGTGAAAAAGTATTTTGATTTGGTTTTGATACAAAACAATGAGAAATTAGTTTAAATAAAGATAATAATTTAATTATGGAATAGGTACTTATTTAAATTACAAAGGATAAAGGTGTTATAAAGAAATTTAAAGATTCTGTTTTACTGTATAATAGTTATGAATGAATGTGAAACAAGACATTATGGAAATCTCAATAAAATCAATTTTAAGAAAGATCCTTTGAGTTGACCACGTATGAAGTGGAAGAATTAAGAATTGAGCAATGTGAAAAATTTGAGAATGGAAAACAATTGGCATGATTTTGCCAGTTGGAAATGACAAGAAATTTATTTGATAATTTAAATTGAATAATTAGGGTTTATACAGAAGATAATGAAAAAGAAAAAGCTTATTCTGGAAATAATAAAAGTTGTGTAGACATAAATTTTTACCACTAATTGTTACTTAGTTTTTGTTTTTTTAACAAATTTAAATATAAAAAAAAAAGTATGTAACATTTTTAAAATATAAATAAAATAAATCACATTCAATTTATGTTGATCTCACTTTTTAATAACTGTGTTACTTAACTTACCGAAATGGCATGTTGTCTACTAGTAGGAGAACTTAGACGCTTCAAAAAGTGTTCTAAAACTTCACAACTTATTGTAGGATCAGTTTCTGGATGCATTAACAACTTTCTCAGATGATTCAGTAATTGATTAAATTTACCTTGTTGTCGACAACTTGGACTTAATAAAAATTCGCACAAACATTTAACTGGTAAATTACTAGAAACAAAATTATTTAACAACTTTAGTTAATTTAAAAATGTATTCCAAGATATTTCTAAATTTAAGACACAAAAAATAAAAAACATTAAACTTCATTTGTGACTTTCAATATTGTTTGATATTTTTATACATATATATATTTAACAATACTTTCAACATTAGATGACTAGAATAATTATAGTTTACATCTTAAAATTGTAAGTAAATGGACTTGATAAAAAACACAATTCATTAATAGAACTTCATGATGTGTTTGACTGTAGTAAATCAGCAAGTAGGTCTCAATACTGGTTACATTTCAAATCCCTACCAGGGTCACCAGGAATATTAAGAGAAGAGTTCCCAGATATGGGGATTTTGATGGTTTGCGAGTTTGAGATGGAAGTGTTTATACAAGGTTGGGACGTAGCAATGTACTTTTGTGGGCCGGAGTATAGTTTATAATAGAAAATTATCTCTTATACTTAGCTATAAATAATATAAATGTGTAAATATTTACTTTAATGATCCTTCTGATGAATTTACTAAATCATTAAGCCAAGGCATTGATTGTGAGGTACCTTGGCGTTGAATAATATCTAAAAGAAAATCTGGATCTCTTGACCTGCATAATAAGTGTCCAATACGAAAGTTTGTATTCATGACTCTCAGTTGATCCAAAATAGAAGTTGGTGGACGCCTAGGTGGACCAATAGGATCCATACCCATAAGTTGACTCAACAATAAGCTTGTCTGTTCGGTAATTGTAATTTTTGTAGAAGCTGCAGCTAAATAAGATTCAAATTCAAGTATCTTTTGTTTTTCAACTGATTGTAACTGAAGATCTTCCAAGAATGTAGGAAAAGAAAAATTGTTGGTTATACACATCTCGATAAATATTCTCAACATAGGATATTTTCTACAGGCCAGAGTTCCAAAAACTGAAGGTATATGAGCACAATATATTAACATTATTAACCATGTTTTCCAGTACAAGTTAGATATTGCTAATTGTGGTGGTGTATAGCCTAGTGGCAATTCAATTTTATCTGGATGATGATATGCACATGAATTTAATAATATTTCAAACAATTCACATTTGTCAGCTAAAATTTGTGTACAAAATAAAATTAAAATTAGATTAATTTTAAATATATTTTTTATTGACTATTACCTTTAATTGTGTTAAAATTTTGGTATACTTGTAATGAAGCAGCACGCTTCACTAATTGATCTACTAACTCTAAAGCATCTGGAGAATTTAAAGGATGTTCTTTTGACAATCCAATCTTAAGTATTGTCATAACTGTACCTTGTAACAATGGCACTTCTGTAGCAGTTCTAAATATAATACCTCTATCCTGTTCTGGAGGCCAACTTTCTAATTTATAATAATGCTCAGATGATTCCATTAATAATATCTAACGACAACAAATTATTAATATAAAAATTATTGTTAATATTAAATTTGTAGAATTTATAAAAATACAAATTAAAATGTATACTTTATGTAGTGCATGAACAAAATCAGTTGGTGAAGGTCGATAGATTCTTATAGCCATTTCTTGAAGCCATACAACTCCTTTTTTTTGAATTTTTGATATAATATGTTGTACTTTTTCAAACTATAAAATAAACATTATGTTATTTTTATATTTAAGAAAATGATAAATAAAACTATTTTTCAAATATTTTTATTTAAATACCTGTAAAATATCTTTTCTCTCAGAACGTATATATGGATAAACAGTTAGAAATATACACAGTGTTAAAAGGTCTACGACTCCAGCAAAAACTCTATCCTTAACTTCAGGAGTTTGATTTAATAGATCTTTGGTACCCATGAGTCCTTGAGAAAAGGTCAAAAAGTTAAAATCAGAACGAACTTGACGTGAAATTTCCCGTAGAAGTCCACGTAATGGCCTTAAATAGTCATCGCGTAATATTAATAATTCCTAAATATGAATTGAAATTATCAGTTAAGAAAATTATTCAAAATGTAAAAACTATTTAAAAAAGCAAACTTGAAAAATGTCAGCTAAAAGTAGTGCACTTTGATCTGGCTCGGATTTAAAAATAACTTGAAAAATTGCCATATTACTTGTATTCCGTGATGTAGACATTTCATTATAAACAACATTTTTCAAAATTACTGGTAAATTATATGAATTTGCTGTAATTAGTTCTCTAAAAGATATATAATATACATTTTGTGTTATTGTTGCCAAAAAGGATTTAATATTAGTATTCACTAAGATTATGCAATGCCAAAAGTTTATTTGTTCTTTAATTTAAATTCTTATTAGACGATTATAAATTATAATAAGGAAACAGATTTTATTATTAATTCCAATTGTTCATACAAGATAAATACACATTAATGCATATAAAATACTTAAACTAAGTAATTTTTTTAAATATTTATTGAGAAAAAAAAATTGAATAAAAATTATTTTTACTTTGGGAGTTAATTTATGTATATGCATTCAAATACATAAAGCATGTATATTTTAAAATCATAATTTATAAATAATAATATTAAACTATTATTGATTGAATTTTCGAATAATATTAGAAATATTAGACTTTTCAGTTGTAAAATAAAATATACCTATGCAAATTTATTAGTGTTTATACTACATTTTAGTTAATTCCTTAATTTAAATTGTAGGCTTGGAAATACTTACTTGATGCATGATATATAAAAGTTGCCTATAGATTTTGTTTTTAATCTCATTTTGACAATAGTAGATATAACATCAAAGTCTCTTTGACTGCGGGAAGTACAGTTAACACAAATAGCTAAAAGTAATTCTTGAGCTGGCCGAACAAGTTTAGCATTTTGTAACCAGACCTCTAATTTACCAGCAACCATCACTCGAATCTAAAATTTTAATTTTAATAGTAATTTATTTATTTTTTTTCAATTTAAACTAACTTCTAAAATTCCAGCAGCTGCAGATAATAATTTAAGCAAATTCCTGGATATCCCTTCAGTAGATTGTTTTCGGACTAAATATTCTTTAGCAACATCTAAAATTAAATTATCAATTGTCAATTGATTTGCTCCATATCTTGACATAATAGATATTTCATTAGGTTCTGGAGAAGGTAACACAGCTTCTGTTGTACTCGTTGTATCCAAATAATCAATAGGAATAAAAGGTAAAGGACGAGTATTAAAACTGACTTTTATGTTTTCAATAAAATATCGACACTCTTCATTATCTACCCATAAACGTTCGCCCATTGAATCTTCAATAAAAACCTTGAAATACGTGAATAATTAATAAATATATATTTGTTTAACCCATAATAATCATATATACATATATATATATATATATATATGTATCATACCTTAACAAATGCTTCAGGCCAATTATTTAATTTATCATGTGAAGCCAATAATAAGTTAACAGATGTTATTGCAGACACTATATTGTAATGCCGCTGTTTAGTAGAAGCAATTGAATGACATGTTAGGATAGAGCATAATGCATTAATAATTTCTTCATTATGAAATAATGTAGGAAATTGACGAGAAGCAACTGATAGACTCCAAAACAAATCTGGTTTTATTCGTTGAGTATGCATAATTCTAAAAGCTCCAAGAAGTATTCCGATCTAAAAAATACAATCAAACATAATGATTAAAAATTATAGATGGATAAGACTGTTTAATATTTAAAAAAATAAACCTTATAGTTCATGATTAGGTTTAAAAAAATTAAGTTCTATAGCAAATATAAAAAATAAATTAATTTAATTTAAAGGAAAAACTAAAATTTACACTACTAAATATCAGTTTACAAATTAACCAATTTACTATACAGAAATAATTTTAAATTTGTAAACCTACAGCTTTTAAATTTTCTTGATTTTGAATGGAATAGTTCAATGCATCAATCAAATCAATGGTATCAACTTCAATACACATCTGTTCCCAAGCAAATGAACTATGACTAGAGCCTCCATGATGTTTAGGCTTTTTACTAACAATAGGCACTGCTAAAGGAGGTCCAGCACGTTTTCTATCTAAATTTAAAATGATTAAAAAATATTAATATAATTAATAATTGTATATAACTTTACATTAATGCATCTAAAAATAGCATTTGATGATAAAACAATAACAATACATTTTTGTATAGTCTGTTAAAATAATGTTTGATTAATGTTACCTGTTTAACAATGTACTGGTTATTACATTAATCTAATAAAATTAATTAAATGACCATTCTACCATCTCATATATTTCTTTAATTTAGTACAGAATATATTTTTATAATTTTATAATAACAAGTTTCAAAACATAAGATTAATAAAATATAAGTCTAATTTACATTTAGACTAAGTTTAATTTGGGTCATTAGTGTACTGTAATGCAGTTCAAATTCAGTCATATTTCACCTTTAAGTTAAAATATAATTCGCAGTTAGAGATTCTACCAAGAGTATTTTACAGGATAACAAGTTATACAGAATAACACGGTAACAAAAAAAAAATTCAAAAAATAAATAAACATTTAAATTTTTGCCATTGGATTGCTGCTTATTTTAATTATGGATATAATATAAAGTGTTATATATCATACTATATAGATACTTGTGTTTTAATCTTTTTTTATATATATACTATATGTACCTATCTATGTATACATCAAAAATAAAAATAAAATAAAGTAAAATCAAAATCCAGAAGTATTCACAAACTAATAAAATCAATATTAATAATAATTTATAAATTCAGGTATATAAACTTTACTATTTACATTACAACTAAAATCCAGAATGAGAATGTATCAAAAAATATCAAATTGTAGTCTTAAATTAAATGCATTAAATTATATCTATTACATACCAAATGAACATAAATAATAAAAAAAAATGCACAATGGGTTGGTCACTGTGGTAGGTGAGAAGTTAGGATTTAGGAGTTAGGTAGGATTAGAGAGTAATTTAATTTATGTTTGTAAGCTAATGAAAAATGATTAGGAGTGAAGTTTTTTTTATAAATGTAAGTGTATTTTTTGTTTTTCACATTTATTATGAAAACTTCTTGGCAAATCAAAAAATGACCACACTATAATACAGCTCAGATAAAAAATTTCTTTTCAGAAAAGGTACTACACTTGAAAATCTGAGCAAGATTTCTGGTTGATCACAGATAAAAAAATAAATAAATAAATATCATTGTACAACCAATATATTCTTCATTACGTTCTGTATCTAAAAACGGTGTCAGGTATATTGCAATTGTATCATTGTTATAAGTATCCAATACCTACTAATAAAATATCAATCAAGAACTCACCAGATTCCATCAGCTTTCTATGTAATAAAATATTACTACCACGTTTTTCTTGTGGATTCGGTTCGACGCGGCTACTTTTAGAACCCAACGCCACCAACTCCCCAGGAAGGTAGGCATTTTTCGATTTCCCTCCACGACTCATATTGAATGAATAAATGTTAAAATATGAAATACCTACATAAAATGTCAATTGTCAAATAATTCTTATTTAATGCATAGTATAGACAACCCTAATTATTAACTATGTTAAGATTATGGTGATTGAAACTATGACATCATTTGAGATCCGAGGTTGAAGTTTCTGGGGACTGTCATAGACTTTTAGTATTTGATAATCTTACAAATCTTAAATAATGCTTTGATCGTAATGTTGACAAAACAAACAAGTACTAACACTACCAAAGTGCCATAATAACATCCACGATCCACGATTTTTAAACCTGCTGATGATTTAACCATTATATTGGCCACCAGGAGCGCCATTCTCAATATTATGAGAAATAACACAACAGATGCCTATCTATCACAACCACAATTAAGATATACGATATATCTTAATTCGTGTTCACAACAGTCACACTCACACAGATCCCGTTCCTAATTGGTCAGCATTTTATCAAACCAAAGCCGATATCATACTTACACACTATCAAAAATCACAATCACGATTTTATATTATGATTATTGGTGATAATATTCACCACTACTGTCTAGTTTATGGTGTACGCTAGATACCATAGTGTGAAACGACTTATAAAATAAAAATACATATTATTTTCAGATATACCTTATATATCTTAATTCGTGATCGAAGAGCATACTGGTTAGTGGTTACATTTAATTAAGGTGTGTTATCAACTAGGTGATAACGAAAACCGACTACCCAAGGTTTATAGATAATAGAGGTCGCATCACCGTCGAATTTATGAAAAATAAGCAGTGGGGGAAATCCGACAGTGACGTCACTGCAGTACACGGTACATGCCACCGTAATAAGTTGCAATACTATTCTCCGTATTCTCGCGTGTTTTTTACATTTTCAACTGTTTTTAATGTTATTATATTGAATTTTTAAATCATGAGTACGAGAGGAGGTTCAAGTTGTTGAATTGGAAAATACTTTGGAAAAATAAAAAAAGCTGGAAGGACTGATGTATTATTTCATAGGAATAAATTGTAATGATTTCATACGTCTTGTGATGTACTGTATCATCTTGTAGATGACTTATATTGATGAATTCAGTTTTCCATTGTTTATCATATGGTGGCCTGATAGTCCCTAGTAATGACTTTAAAAACACATTTTAAGAGCTAAAAGAATTTTTAAATAAATTACCAAGCAGAAAATCCCTAAAAGACCAGGTAGTAAAGCAATTTTTACATAAAATAATGAATAGAATGAATATTGAAGAAAAGTATAGACCAGTTATACAAAAATTTGTAAGGCAAAGGATCTTTATTCGTATGAAGTATGCAAATAAAAATCAACAAATTTTAGTTGCAAAAAGGAAAGCTAAATTACAATTACAAAAACTTCAAATCTAAGAAAACTTATGACTTAAAAATATAACTTTTGACTTGTTTATTAAGTAGGTATTATTAAATAAAAATAATTACATATTTTGTATTTATGAAATGTTTTTATTAAAATATTAATTATTCAAATTTATTTAGTAAAATTATTATAATTTTAGGAACTATTTAAATAAATACAATGGAAAATATTGAGTTTAGAACAGGTATTACATTTTCTACTTTTGTCAACTATTTAAAAACAAGTTTAATATACATTCCTACAGTATTTAAAGTATATTTGTCTTTTTTATAAATATAACTTTATTCATATAATCTACACTTAGAGCATTAAGATCCTAGCCATACAGTGATTAAGCATTTTAGTAGGTACTAAAATCGAAACCACCAATGAAAATAAATAAATATACGGTGGCAAGCATATTGTATATTTTGTACAGCTACCGTATGATCGATGGTCTTGGTGTACTGCAATGACGTCACTTGGCGAGGAATGAAGCGGGGGGTTCGTATTGTTTACACGACGGTGAGGCAACTTCTATTATCTATAAACCTTGCCAACTACCGGCCACCTGGTAATCACCAAAATAACCATTTCGGAAAATAATATTATTCAAAGGCAATTAGGTAAGTACAACAGTACAAACAGATTGATAAAAAAGTAGTTTATCATAAACCAGTATCTGTAACCGCATATAACCATTCTGATAACAAGTAGACCTGACGTCGCTTACATTATATCATGTATAAGGTATACGTAAACGGATGTCTTATTTATATTATCCATGCCTATTGTTGTCCGAGCACTATTGAACTCCATTCCAAACGACTTGGTATCAGTAATAATTGCCATCGTCTCTAAAGCCAACTAAGTGCATGCGCATTATTCATTAAAAGTATACTAAAGAAAAAATACATATAAATAATTAAACAAATTATTCCTTCCTATTTAGGGTGAAGTTTGTAAGTATTAAAATATTAATATTTAACTTATATTGCATTCTTGTATGTAATTTTATTCTAGTGTTTCATTCAAAAATGACTACAGCGGAATTTAATAATGTTGTTTTACCTGGCACTGATATCTCTCATATAATTTTTAAAGGAGATATTTGTAAACGAAATGAAAAAACAATTGGCCCAGGGTTGAAGACTATGGATAATAAAATCATTGTATGTAATAGTGGAGTATTAAGATGTAAAGATGATAAGTATTTTTGGGTAGAATATTATAAGAAGAAATACATACCAACTAAAGATGATGTGGTTGTTGGAATTGTATCTTCTAAAACATCTGAAGTGTATAAAGTTGATATTGGCGCTGCTGAATTAGCCACACTTCCAAACTTAGCATTTACAAATGTTACAAAGAAAAATAGACCTGATCTTAAAGTGGGAAATGTTTTAGCTGCAAAGGTTAAAATAGCAACCCCATACATGGAATCTTCAATCAGTTGTGTAGAATATGCTAACAGTCTAATTTTAGGTCAGTTAGAAAATGGTTTTGTGATTACTGTTAGTGTGAATTATGCTTTAAAACTAAAAAAATCCAGTTCAAGTTTACTCTTTAGTCTTGGACAATTTGTTCCCTATGAAATTGTTGTTGGAGCAAATGGAAAAATTTGGATTAATAGTGGTTCTATACGTGCAACAATTGCCATAGGAAGTGCTATTGTGAATGCAGAATATTTAGAAGAAGAAGATATTCAAAATCTGGTTAAGAGGTTTAATAAAAGTTTAAATAATTTACATTAGTTGTTAATTGTACATTTTTTGTATTTTTGTAATTTGCCTAAAATATACTGTTTATTTAATTTACAAGTTATTGAAAATTAAAATAATATAAAAAATTACCTCCTACTTCTTTTCAGATTTTTGATTTTATTTCAAAATGTAACAAATGGTTAATGCAGGGTGTTCTACTAAGCATGGAATATAGTATATTTAATCTATATTTGAAGACATAATTATTGAAAAGTTAACTTTTTTTTGATAAATTAGGAAACAAGTAGCTCTAAAATGTTACCATCATTTTTGTCACCCTTATTTTTGGTAGTGAACCAACTATCTACTTTTGTTTTTCAAATGGCAGCGATTATTAAAAATGTTTAAATACATTTTGGTGTTGAAATTTCTGATCTATCATTGTACATATTTTATCTTGTTTTTATAATGTATATGTGTGATGGAATGGTCTTGATGGCCAGAAAACCCAAGATGTATATTATACAGTCACAAAGGTTGATTGACATAATTAAAAAAAAAACTACTGAGTATATTTTAAAAATAAATTTGCTACAGTGACAAATCCTTGGTGCAGCTAATTAAAGGAAGTAACAATGATTAGTAAAAATATATAAACCTCACTGTGCTTTATAAAGCTAATATATTTTAAAAAATAAAATATGTAGATAAAATTTACTAAAATATTCAAATAGTTTTCATGAAAAATAATATATAAAAATTGAACATAATACTATTATAATTATAGGATATTTGTATACTAATAACGTTAAAAAAAAAAAATCCATGAACAAAAGGTACAATTTAGTTTTTTTAAAGGCTATATAATTTAAAATGATATTAGATGATTGTTTAAAAAAATGTAAGAAAACAGTTCTTATTGAATGAATAAAATATACTTAGTACCTTAAATGCAGCAGCTCTTATATATAATGCCAATACATTAATAATTTCCTAATTATAAAAGAAATATATTAATAATAATAAGTTTAATATAACAAATCAAACTGAATTCAGTTGAATCCAAAACTCAAGGCATTTTTGAAAAAAAAAAATATAATTTAAAACTCTCAATTAAAATATTGCGTATTTTAACAAAAAGATATATCGTCATAAACGAAAAGCCAATATGCAAATAAAATAATTATTTTATTTAAAACCTATTACATTATTATAAACTAATTATGAGAAAAATAATAAAAATTACAAATACTTATAACACACACAGCAAAGGAGTTTCTTTAAAAATTAAAAAAAGCGGTGCTACATTTTTACATATAAACCTGGGAGACTACCTACAATTCTATGATAGACTAGAAAATTAAAACTTCATTTGTGTTATTATAGTGGAGATATGGTTTAAAATTAGCAGAGTAGAGCGCATTATATTATGAACATTATGAAAATTGATGAAACATAAATATTAACGGCAGTCCCAAACTTTTATGGTCTTATCTACACTACCTGTTATTACAAATGGTTGGGATCTATGAAAATCTGAAATAAAAATATAAATTATTATATAAAATCTACTAAAAATTAAACTATATTACTAACCAACTGTTGTACAAAAATGTCCATGGGCTAGTAGAGTTTTCATATTACGTTTATTTGCCAAATCCCAAATTCTTAGTGTTTTATCATCACTTGCAGATAAAACATATTTACCACCAGGATGAAAAACTAAACCTCGCACCCAATTATCATGTCCAATCATAGTAAACAAACATGAACGTGATGCAACATCCCACATCTAATAAAAAAAAACTTTAATAAACATCTATTTAAAATAGAAAAATGTAATACATACCTTAATAGACTTATCTCTTGAACCAGATATAATAAAAGGACCTTCATAACCATTTTTTTTCTGATCTACTCCAGCTCCTTCATTAATTGCTGATGATGCTGCAGCTGGTGCCCAAGCAATACATTCAACTACATGTTCATGTCCTCGTAAATCAGCCTTTTCAAAATGAATACCAATTAGTTATATGATTTTATTTATAAAAATCTATCATCTATCTTACTTTACACTGTGTTGCAGCAATTATCCAAACTTTTACAGTATGATCATTAGAACATGAGGCTAAAAGTTGTCCACAAGGGGAAACTTTAACTTTTCTAACCCACTCACGATGGCCAGTAAATGTTTTAACACAATATCTACAGTTAGAAATATAGAATAATACAAATTTAACTTAATCACAGAATAAAATAATCTTACCCTGTATTTACTTCCCACATTTTAATTGTTTTATCCCTAGATGAAGAAACTATAAAATCTCCACCTTTAAGAAAACAAACACCAGATACACTATGTTCATGACCATGCATAGTACGGATGCATTCATATGTTTGACTGAAATCCCACAGCTTTATGCTCATATCAGCACTACAAGAAACTACAAAAATATATACAATTAAATACCAAAACATATTTATGTATATTATTTTACTAGTGAATTACCTAATAGTTTACCACTCTCATCAAATGCAATATCTTGAATAGCTTCTGTATGACCTTTTAATGTTCTCTCATACTCACCAGTCTCATAATCCCAACTTTTTATTGTAGCGTCTTCACTTGCAGACACAAGAATATTGAAAACAGGATGAAATATAACTTTAATAATTGTCTCTCTATGACCAGTTAAACAGTGTGTTTCAGGAGCTCTAGGTATCCAATCACTCGGTGAACGTAATGCTCTTTTGGGAGCTCCAGAGTTAATTTCTTTTTCATACTCAGAAAGTTTTGATTCTAGCTCACTTACCTTATATTTTAAATCAAATTATGAAATAATTATTTTTTCAAATACCATTTTTTATAATTTACAATAGTATTAACAATAATTGTTAATTAATCTACCTTTTTTTGCAGTCTAATTACTGATGTCCACTTCTTTTCGAGTAAACCTCCATATTTATTTTCAACTTCACCCGGCATATCTGCATCTTTTTTCAATCCTTCTAGAGCATTATGATAACTATTACTGCTAAGGTAATCAGCTATAGCTTTATTTCTAAAAAAAAAAAAATTAATTGTTAATTAATGAAAGGTATTTATTTTTATATTAAAATTGAAAGGTATAATATCAACAATATGAAATAATATACTTTGATTATTACAACTTACAATTCTTCACGTTGTCTTTGTGACAGCACCATTTTCATGACTGTCCAACAATTTGTTGCCTTTATTTAATTTCTCTTAAATCAGTTCTTTTCACTATGCTTTTGAAATCCTAAAAAAGTTATAAACCAAAAAGCTTAAATTGAGATGTACCTAAATTGATGGCAGAGGAGCTTTTAAAACCTCTGATTTCCATTGATTGAGTATGAATTATTCTGGATGATTGACTAGATTTTATATAGATTGACACTCAATGATTATTCACCTACCCTCACTAGTTAAGCTAATTGTAAGCATGTAGTCAGTCTAAATTTGTTATCTAAACTTCTGTTTGTAAGGTACTATTGATTTCCTTTAAATACTATATCTTGCCAATTACTAAATTCCTTTTTGTTTAGTTCTAAATTTGTCTAAATATTGATATATTCATAATGTACTACATGCTGTGTCATTAATTATGACCCTTTTTTTTTTTTAAGTTTTGGATACCATTTTTAAGTTTTTAATTAGGTTAGGTATATTATTTTTTCTCTTTCTTTATTTCCCTTAGTTAGACTTCCAACAATTAGGATGTTATTCAATCTTTTTTAGTTTAAATAATAGTTATTGTGTAAAGCGAAGCTTTTTACATTATTGAAACGTAATAAAGACATCAGGAGAAAGGAATATTTAAAATAGTTTTAATAATAATAAAAATTATGTTTAATCTCAAAACGACTACAGAAAAACACATTCTCATTAATATAACAATAATTATCTTTTTCATTAAAGTTGTTATGGGGTGATAAGATAAGATTACGAAAACTAATGACCATTATAACAAAAATATCAAAGTCTTAACTGCAGATATTTTGTGTTATTCATTAGTAAGTGAAGGTTTTGGACATGATAATTTCTTTAAATATGTATGTACATACTTTTTTTTTTATTATTATACACATTATTATATCATGAAAACATTAAATAATAAAATTATATGTAATTTAATTTAACCTTGTACAAATGTTTTTCCTCTTACACATCTACCCTATAGTTTCAAAAGTTTAACCCCCCTGAATAGCGAACAAAATTTCGGTAACTAAGAGTCTCCGCTATTCAGAAGTTTAACTATATAATATTTATATTTCAAAATAATTGATATATAACAATTATGTTTTATTAAAAGAAATATTTAGTATTAATAATAATAAATAATTGCTTGGTTCATATTATATATTAAGAGTAGAGAATACAATCCCGGGATTAACAAATAACTAATTTCAGGATTTTCGTGACTGAGTATTTAATGTAGAATAATATAGAAAAAAATATATATAATAAATATAAACAATAAACATATTATATTATTTAGTGAATATTTTAATGTTGAGTGAAAAAACGATCAAACGGGTAAATGGTCAGATAAATGTTCAAAATAATGAAAACTACTGCAAGATGATGAACCTATCAAAATATCGTTAAAAGAAAAGTTGAATCTTGAAATTAATAAAAGTTTAAGAACTCTCAATCCTGAAAATCTCAAAAATCACATTGTCTTTTAAAAACTGTTACTCAAGAGATGAGTCTGTATGAGAATGAAGGAATATGAATACTCATGAGGGTATCAGTTAGCAATAGCATTTAAATATCTAATGTCCATTCCTTCCAATAGTATTGAACCAGAATGTGCGTTTACAGCAGCTGCATACATGGGAAAACTAAGAAGCAGATTCGGAGACGAGACATTAGATGGTCTGATTTTCTTTCCTTTCATCATAATTTCAAAATATTTCCAATAAATAAAACTTTTTTCTATGTATTATTTATATTTTTTTAGCTGAATACCTATATTAAATTGTTAAAATGGTATTGAAAATAAAACATATATATATATATATACAGAATGATTTTTTTTTATCATGAACCAGCAATTATCTCAAAAGATTTTAAGTGAATTTGATTTCTGTTTTTTCTAATCATTATGGGATTATTTAATTTTTAGCTCTACTCCATATACCTTAAATAAGTACATACTTTTGATTTTCAAATAAGAACCCCTTCCCCCTTTTAAACACAGATTTAAATAGAAAATATTTTTCTTGAAATTTTGATATACATAATACTAATATCAGATTTACCGCTTATAAATTATAACAGTTTAAAGTTTGGACTGGAGGAGTAGAGAAGGGTAATAAATTTATCTCCTGAATCATTAGAAGGATATTACTGTTAAAAATGCTAACATGAATTCATTAGTTTCTTTTGAAGTATTAATGTATTTCTATATAGCCAAATAAATTAAATTTATGATGATATCAAATATTAGCAGTTTCTGCCAATTTCTTAATCACTAAAATTTAAAGTAAATGGTTAAATTTACCAACTAAAAATTATAAAATACAATTTTGTTTTTTCTTTATTACAGTCAAAATAGCTAGGTAGATCAAGTATATTAAAAGTAATTTTTTTATATTATCTGTACCAAAATTTCTTTTTATTGATAATATAGAAATAACTAAAATAATTTGTTTGAACAGTTACCTATATTTTTGGAAAAATACTTTCAAACTGTTATGGGTATCTAAGGTATATTATTTGATAATAATAAACTAAATAAAAAGGAAAAAATGTTTTTATTAATTTTATCAAGGCCTAGATTTAAAAAAAATGAACTGTAATATTATAATATTGTATTACTTAGGACTGTTAACTACCTATACAATAATCACAAATAAACCTATTAAGATGGTAAATGTCATTTAACAACTATTTTACTATTTTACTTTTATACTAAGTATTTATTTGTAACCATGAAAAAATAGACAAAATTACTTTATATGAATAATAATCCATAACTAAATTATATGTTTATTATCATTTAGTAATTATTAATAAAAACATATACCTGTTCCAGATGGCAAGTGAAGAAATTAATTACAAAATTTGAATTATTAATATCGTCAAGGGTAAAATTTAAACTAATTTAGAATACAATAAATAGTAATTTTGTAAAATATTGAGAGAAAAAATGCAACTATCCTTACTTACACTTACAAAACTTCATTTTAGAAAAACGATAATTTTTACTTTTATTTAATGTTTGCAATATTTTGTGATATAAAACAATATGGCGTCACGTTAACATTTTTGTGTAGATAAGATTGTGATAATGATAATCAAAAACTTTAATAGTTTACAACCGTGATTGAACCATAGACCGCATTTAACATAATTTTATATTACAACTATAGATATAAACATCGATAAACGTGATGACAATACAACTATGAGCTGTATCAACTATGATTGTACAGTTATGTACAATAATTATTATTGATTATTGAACATATCAGTGTATTTCTATTGGTCTAATGAATAATGACTCTAATTAGTAATCAGTCCCTATGACTAATATCACTGCATCTCTCCTATACAAAAATTATATTATTTGTACAGATATATTGTACCTTTGTCGCACGGAACCTTCTGTTTGCAGCAAAACTTATGTACGTACATAATTATAGGAAAGCCCGCGGTATACATTATGTTTGACACATAGTCATAGACATTAACATGTCTATGGTTTAATATCTATGATTAATATAGTATTTAACTACTAGATAGTAGGTACTATTATTAATATTATTTTTTGTTTGAGTATATTTACAAATACAAATCTAATAAGGACATACAAATTATTTATAACCACGGTAAATTAAAAAAATGTATTCGATCAATTATGACATGTAGTACCTATGTACCGTTCTCCTAGTTACAGTAAAATAAACTAGTTTGAGAATGAAAAAAAAAAATAGTTGTGAAAGAGAAATTCAGTCAATTTGTCCACAGCGCAATCCCCTTGGGCACCGCGAATAAAGATAATATAAGATTATCTTAGTTCATGTTATTTTGGGCACCTAATATCCTAATCCACGATTAAAGATATAATGGACAATGGTTGCCCAACAAGCTATGGAATTGTTCTCTAGTTACATAATACGCATGATAAAACAATTCTGTTGTTCTTTTAGACCGCAGTGAATTAATATTTATGTACTATGTTATATCGCTATCGAAATTCATAAAATATGTTTTACACACGGATATAACATAAGAGTAATACCTACCCAATACAGTTACTTAATAATTTTGGTTTTTTTTAAATTTTAGTAAAAAAATTAAAAAATGTATATTATCCTGAAATTAGTGGGGTTGATTATGTAGATATTTGTACTTATCAACAAATTAATCTATATACATGATTATAATATGTTAATTACCATTATTTTAATCAATAATTTGTAATTTGTTCATATTGTTCATTGCATATTTTCAGTATTAATGTATTTAATTATGTTTAACAAAGCCATAAATATAGTTAATAGAAACAATTTTTCCAGCAGTAGAATTACTAAATACATTTTAAATATTTTATTCATTAAATATTTTAATATATAGCTACTAACATTACATATTATATAGATATATACCTACAATTAATAAGTTTGTATTTGCCACAAAATAAATTTGTTTTTTAAAACACTTTAATACCTTTAATTTTATTAGTTTAATTATTTATGTGTTACATTTATACTTTATGTATGAGTATTGAATACGAATTTCTGATATATGTTTTCAACGGTTACTAACCTTATATGAATAAACAGATTTATCTAACTTTATTTTGATTGGGAACATTAGTTTTAAATCTACCAACCCAATTGATTAGGATGGCCAAGCAGTCATCCTACAAATGTTTCTATTTGGATATAATTGAGGTTTTCAAAAATCAATTACACAAATATGTTTATATCACAAGTAATTTATAACAATTTAAAATACATCTTTTTTTAATTGATATTAGATATTGCTCTCCAAGTATATAATTTAATAAAGATATATATATATATAACAGACACTTCAAAGGTGAAACTTTTATTTTTACTTTTTTTGCATTTTTTAACATTTTCTTTAATATGACCATAGATTAAATATATTTGGTATATTTAAACTATGATACTCTATAATATAAATTTAGCTAATTCAAAATACTACCCCTGTTTTTTAAATTATCTAATCAATTAATCGCTAGTCACAAGTCAAATTTTTCAAGTTTCTGTATTTTTTTTTTTAAATAAAATACAAATTTAAAAATGTATGTAATTTTTTAAATGCATTTTTGCTGTAAATACATTTTTGATGATTTTTAGTGCATTTAAATCCAGGTCTTAGTTATAACTAGGGCTCGGAAGTTATAGGAGCTAAAAAGGGTAAAATATGTATGCAAATATGCACGAAAAAATTCTAAATTACGCATGAACAAATTTTAAATATACATTTGTGTTAGATAATATTGAGTTTTAAATTTAATATTATTTAAAATAAATTGGTTAAGAAAGAAAAAAATAAACCAATTTTTTTAAAAAATAATAAATATGAATGAAAATCTACGAAGTATATACTTTTTCTCTAAAATTGACAAAATATGCATTTTAAACGTTCAATTTTTAAACTCTCCATCGTATAGAAAGTATTTTCTAGTTTGGTCTGCTATAAATTCAGTACATGCAGACAAATATGCAACTCGTCCATAACTTCTGAGCCCTAGTTATAACTAAATTATACGACCAAATATTATAGTTTAATAATAAGTAAAAATTGGTATATTTGGTAAAACAATTAAAATTTGATAACTAATTAATATTAAATTACTCATTATTCTAGGCAAATGCAACTTAAAATATGTGGGAATAACCTATTTCTTATCAATTGTATAAGAGCCGACTACAACGGAGCTTTCTTCACAGACATTCCGTGCTCTTAATGACTGGACCGGAAATAGCGATGCACACTTATCACTATTTAGTGGAATTAATGTTTATAATTTTATTTATTAAGCGGGGATAAACTCAATATGCAGCTATAACATTGTAAAACCAATACATTAATTTCTCCGCCTAAATCTAAAACAACAAATATTGCGCCAAAAGTTATAAACTTATAAAAACAAAAGTACCTTATTTGTTAAGTAATTTAACTCAAACGATACCTTACTTTTATAAATATATACTATTCAAAATTTAAGTCTGTTCATTATTTAAAATTTTAACTTATAAAATAAAAACTCAAATTGTTTGTTGTTTTAGACTTTGCCACTTTTAGTCCACATCCTATAATCGTTAAAAAGGCCTAATTAAAAAAAATAATAAATAATGCCCATAAATAATATCAATAAATTGTGTAATTATTTGTTATGAGATAATATTATTATCATTGACATTAAACTTATATGTCGTTGATAGAGTGCAGTACTAGTATATTGCAGTTTCCTGTTCGATCAATAAAAGCACTAACACCAGCACATCGCCGCGATCGTTTGCCACCGACGTTTCACCACCAGCGTTTCGTCGTCAAGCAATTCGCCACCAATGTTTTTATTTCGTTTGAAACCTAACGCCGCATCTTGGTTATTTTTCAACGTAAGCTAGTGCAATCTTCACTATTACACATAGGGCTATTAGGGACACTTCATATTACAAGTACCCTTCCCCCTTTCTGATTTTTAGATCAAATAAATCTCGATAGGATATAATAATTAAAGAGTGGGTTTAACGCCAAAACATGGCGTTAAAACATTGGCTTTGTACCCCACACAAGTTCCCTCCATAGTTTGCCACGTAAAATCCCTTCCGAGGGAACTAGCCTGGAATTCGTCCAATCATCACCAATCTTTAGAAACGATCCCTAGATCATCTATAATCTATAATCTACACTCATAAAATTTAGTGTTATCAGAATGGATCAAAAAATAGAATTTTGGTCTAAAGTAGTTGGTGGGTTATTAATATTTAACAAAGTAACATTCCCCCCAATTTGTAGGAAAATATACAAGAATAAAAAATATAATCAGGTACAGTATTATTTAAGGTCAAGTAGGTAAGTACAGTGGCGTATTTACGTAGGGTTAGGTACTTAATTTTATTACTTATTCTTGTCAATTTTCCTGAAATTTGGAAGGGGGAGGGTAACTTCGTTAAATATTAGGTAATGACCCACCAACTACTTAGGAGCAAAATTCTTTTTTTCTATTCATTCCGACTGACACTAAATTTTATGAGGGTAATATATGTATAGGTGATCTAGGGACCATTTCCAAAGATTGATAGTGATCAGACGAATTCCAGGCTAGTTCCCTTGGAAGGGGTTTCACAGTGTCAAGCTATGGAGGGGACTTGTATGAAGTACGAAGCCAAATGTTTTGGCGTTAAAACCACTCTTTAATTATTAAATACTATCGAGATTTATTTGATCTAAAAATTAAAAAGGGGGTTACTTTTAATATGAAGCGCTTCTAATAGCCTTATGCGTAATAGTGAAGATCATACTAACATATGTTAAAAAATAACCAAGATACGGCGCTAGGTTTCAAACGAAAAAAATACATCTCGAGACAAAAAGTTGACGGCGAAATGATCGCGGCGATGTGCACTAGACCCATAACAGCTCGGGTGATTACATCTCATCAAATTGCATAGGGCTGATCGTGACCATAAAGTAATAAGTAATAACTAATCAGGCACGTATTCAGGATCAATTTTAGGGGGGGGGGGTTAAAATATTTTTAATGAAATAAATTATACATAGAGTTTGTAGTTAGTCTTAGTTATATTATAAATATATACCTACTATAAAAATTTCGGGGGGTGTTTGAACCCCTAAAATCCCCCCCTGGATACGGGCTTGTAACTAATTACTCTATGATTGTGACCTTAGAGTAATAAAACTATAGAGACGACATTATGTATCAATCATTAATATGATACTGAAGTAAAATTGAACGTCATTGTACACCTCTCACAACTCCAGTAAACACTATATGGCGTTTCTGACAGTGCAATAAAAATGATAATAAATAAATAGATACTGGATTATCCATTCTAAACTCTTATAGACAAATTAACGTACGTAAGTATTTTATCATTTAAATTAAATGTTTCACTGCATTTAATTATTTCTATCATAGTGCACTGTATATGATACATCCGTATAGAAAATAATTAAAAATATGAACTCTCATTGGGTAGACAATGCAATCAATTTTTAAGCGAAGTGTTTACATTTCTATATAATATATATATTTATTACTCTTAATATCCATCTTGATCATGGTAGTACATAGTGTTCATAAATATTGTAAAATGCACATAGATAATAATTTATTTTCCGTATTATGGTCACACTGAAATTACCACCCCTCTTTCTTCACTTCACATTCATAATGATATGGCCACTCCTTGATCGTGACCTAATCTAAGATTTCTTTATCATAAATATCAAAATTATTATACCGCGGTTACTACGGCCAAATACAGATAGCGGAACAAGAAAGAAATTTGTATAATATCATATTATCATCATTATTAAAGTTATGTATAATTGGTCAGTACTGCAGTACTCATTATTCAGTACTCTAGTAATTCAATATTTTTGAATCAATTTTTTATTGTCTCATAAGTTATTACGTGTACAAACTACGAATGTCGAACAAGCGCAACGAATTTTCATTATTTCATAAAAGTAGTTTTGACGACTTATGTGAATCTACGGATAACACAATTGAATCTAAAATGACATTATTCAATAATGGGATTGATACAACTTTCAATAAGTTCGTTGAAGATGTATTTCACTTTACAATGATACCTATCTTGGATAAAGAGTATGACACTCCAGTTATTTATTTACCAGATTTGCTTGAAATATTGAAGACGAATATCACTAGTGGAACAGAATTAGAACTTCTTGAACAAGCCATATTTGAAAGAACACTATTACCTGACCCAGAAAAGTATATATTAAAGAATAAAACCAACGTGGCTAACAAATTTATCACACATACTGTTCAAAAAGAGTGCATTGTATATTTATTTAAGTGTTTCATAGAATTAACTTTTGCAAAACAAGAAAAACGTTATCCATCAATTGGAGAAGATATTTACTCAAAAATCATTGGTTTTTTGTCTACTAATGTATCTACAGCACTTAGACAACCTGATCTGTATAGCCCACAAAATGTCTATGAACAGGTATATTTATTAAAATTGTTTTTCTTAGTACAATATATCTAAGTTACACTATAATATTTAGAATAACTTATAATTAAGATGCATTAAAGACAAATAGAATTATTTTTCACGGGATGAATCCAAGTGTAGTTGTATGAAAAAAAAATTAAATTAAATACAGAAAGATTTACATGAAAACATCTAAGAAGTTATAATTTATTTAAAACAATTAATTAATAAAATTTAACCTCATCTAAGTTCAAAGTTTTCACTTGTTCTATTTATTTTTGTCTTTTATTTACGTCTATTGTAATAATAATTAAAAATCCCTAGTAAAGTTTTTGGTTATTTCAAGTTACATATCATACAAATTTTAAACGTTAATATCTATTTAAAACAATTTCAGTGATGATTAGACTAAGTGGTGAATTCTAATTAAATGCTGGCTTACATTTTTATCACAAAAAATTTAAAAAAAAATGATTTACCTATCAATTATTGGTATTTAGATTAGTAAAGAATATGAAAAGGATTGCATGTAATTTTTTTTACAAAGTTAATAAGGATAAAATACATTAGTTATATTATGTAAATCGAAAATTCTGACTAACTATTGTGATACAATTAAAAAATTAAATTAAATTTTTTTTATTTATTATTTAAAAAATCATTTGTTTCTGGTATTTTCCTCTGTATTCTTAAGCAAGGGTCTGTGATTCCTTTTCATAAATCTGACTGTCGTTCAAACGTCACAAATTATCAACCAATTACTATTCTCCATCATGTATCTAAACAATTTTAAATCATTAGTTTTAAACTTTATATGTTCTTTTCTTAATCATATTCTCGCTGATGATCATAGATTCCACCTTGACCAATCTAACACTACATGTAATCTTGTTTTCACTTCCTTCAATTACAACTTCTTTGTTGCTTGTAACCAGGATGATGTTATATACACCGTTTTTTCTAAGGCGTTCAACCGCGTTGATCATTCATTCTCTGTCAAAACTTTGGACCTACTTGGTATCAGTGAACCACTTCTCTTCTGGATCTGCTCCTACCTTATGAACATAACCCAGTTTATTGAAGTTTAAAACTCATCTTCATATGCCTTGTTCCCTACCTTGGGTGTCCCTCAAGAAATGGTTCTTTCTACTCTTCTCTTTGCTTTCGTTGTAAACTCTGCATCTTCTGTTCTTAATCATGTCAAGTTACTAATTTTTGCCGACGACATGAAGCTCTATTCACACATTTTTTCTCTTTTTAACTATCTTATTATAATTAAGAAACCAATTGATTTAAGGTTTCTTGGGGTGAAATCCTTGGCCTTTATTTAAATTCCTCCGAATGCTCAATCATGTTTTTTCCCCGTATTTATACTTAGTTAAAATTTACCTACCATATAAATAGTCTTTCACCAAAATCTTCCTGAGCTTCTGTTTGTGATCTTAGTTTTACTTTAACACCTACCCTTTATTCTCTAAAACAGTGGTTCCTAACCTTTTTGTTATGGCAACCTGCACATTTACTATTTTTTGGGTATGCGACCCATATTAAAAAAAAGCTGCCCTTGGATAATGGGGTACAGTCACTGTTGTAGGTGGAAAGTTGGAAGATATAGAAGGGAATTTAATGTATATCTGTAAGGAATGATGAATCATTTCTAACGAAAAATGATTCTGAGCAGAGTTCAGTTGATAGCGATACTTTGTCAATAATATATTATACGTCACATATTATGGTAAAATAATTAAATAGGTATTATATATTTTCTTTAATAATATTTGCTTGAAAAACTCTTGGAAAATTTAAAACATAACCTCCTTCAAGTACCTTACCAGTCGGATTTCTTTTCAGAAAAAGTGCTATCATTGTAAATATGAGTAAAATTTCTGGTAGAAAAGTTGTTTGAAGGAAAAAAGAAGACCATACTATGTTTTAACTAATACTTATAATTTATACATTTTCAGTTTTTCCTTTTGTTTTTTTTTACATTTGCTTATTTTCTTATTATTCTTACTATTTTATATATTTTTTTTTTTCTATTTTATTTTATTATATTATAATTGAAATATTTTTCCCTCATCGTGACCCATAGGTTGGGTAACACTGTTCTAAAACTTATTGAAATCTGTTACAAAGCCCTTAAACCTTTGAAAGTTATAAGCCTTTTAATTTCCATCTTCTTTTTCCACTCAAATCTCTTATCTGTTCTCTTGTTCGCCCTACTTAAAATTCTCCATGTAATTGGTTTCTGCTGTAATATCTCTCACCCCCCCTCATGATTACTCCTCCATTCTCTATGATTTAAAGTTATCTACCCTCTCCGATTGCAGACACTTATTTATCATTATCTTCCTCTCTAATCTCACTTCTGGCAAATACTATTATTTTTACATTTTATAACTTATCTATGCTATTGATTTAATTATCATAGAATTTTAAAAATCAGTTTTATACATAGTGAAACTAATATATTCAATTATGTTAAAATATTGGTTTTATTTTTAGATTTTAAGCATATTTGAAACTAATATGGCACCTTTTGAAGATTATGTGAACTTTTTTACTCTTATCAACAAACAAATCATTGTGGATGAAGATAATAATGAAGCTCAGATGAAATGCATATACAAATCATTATTAAAAACAATAAAAAACAAGATATTACAAGGAACAATTATATTTTTGCCATTCACTGAAATTTCAGCCGTACAAGTATTTTCTGCCGAACCATTATTAGCAAATGTAAGTAAAAATAAGAAATAGCTTGGTCAAAAATAATTTATTTAATTATTTAATAATGATTATTAATTTCCATATATAGGTAAAATGTTTAAATATTTTAACTATTTTAAATTTAGAAAAATCCTTACTAAATTCAATCTTGAATAGGTATTGTTTTTTTTTAAATGTTATAATTTATAAATTGCTATAAATATCTTTTAAATTGCTTAAATAAAGCAATAAAATGAAATAGGCTCAATATTTCTGGCATCAACTACTCTTGACACTTACTACTATAACAATTAATGTATTCATTTTGTTATCAATTTACACCATTCAGAAAAATTAAATGATATATTAAATATTTTAGTTTTATAAAGAAGTGTATCAATTCTACTTAATTTATATTCAAGGTATATATTTGATTATATTTTGATTCAATCAAATAATTTTAATTTTGGCCTACCTTAACTATTTTAAAAAATATTTGAAAGTTTATCTGCTCTGATTTGAATGCTATAATTTAAAGATATTATAATAAATTAAATTTATTTTCTGTATTTTGTTTTATAATTACTTTACTCTTGTTACCTTATGTTGTTAAAACTACTTATTAAAATAAAAATATAATAAAACATTTGACAAACATTTTGTGGATGTTGGATATTCTTATTTTTAGGTACTGATTGATGAATGTTATGTACCAGAGATGGCGCCCGGTTTCAATTTTACAGATACAGTATTAGGGGCTGCTTTTGCATTATCTGTTTTACCACTAACCCCTGATGGTCATTATGAACATTTTCAAAAACCTATTGAAAATGTGAGTGTTTATTATTTATTTCATGTCATTAATCTACTTGTTTATTTCATTTGTCTACATAAATAATGTGTTTCAGTAGTAAATAAAATGTTTAATTTGTTTTATTTTAATATACATAAGTTAAATTTCTTATTTCAATATAAAAACTCATCATAGTAAAACCAATACATTCCTCACTTTACTCAGAATCTAATGTATTGTTAGTTTCTGAATAAATGTTTTTATGTATAATTAATTGTCTAGCAAATAAAATTAAAAAAAAAAAATCATTTTTACAGGTTAGTGGACAATTAGAAAGTAGCATATGGATTGGAATGGAAAAATTACATAAGCAGTTACATAAAATATTTTTAAATCTCTTAAAAGCTGGACCGGAAGTTAAAGACAAAACATTATTATGGTTGGGACGTTGTTTGGAAAAAAATTCAGGACGCTGTAAATTATGGAATGTTGAAACAACAATGTTAGGGTTCATTTCAGATGGATTTGCACTTAACCTAAGTACTGTTCTTTTAAAACTGTGCCAACCATTCATTTCGAACTCAGATAGTCTAAAATTGTTAAAAATTGATCCTACCTACTGTGTAGCAAAAGTTAGAAAATTAATTGCTTACTAAATAATTTGTTATAATTATTTATAATACATAAATGTATATGTTTAGGTTCAAAATAGTGAAGAAAGTAGAGAACGTGGAGTACATTTATGGAAGTTGAATGACAGCACTATGCTGTTACCAATTGATAGTGAAAATGATAATCCTCTAGAAGACAGACCTTTAGCTAAAGGACAGTTTAATTTTATTACAGAATGTTTTTACATGACCCAAAAGTCACTAGAAATAGGATTTGCTATAGTCGCTGAAAAATTAATAACTTGTAATCAAGAACTTGGAAGATTGCAACAGACATTTATAGATGCTCAAAGTGCTGGTGCGACCCCAACAGAAGTAATGAAACTTATTAATGAGCGAATAGAAAATGAAATGAATAAGTAAGTGATTATAATATAAAGATGAAATGTATTAATAAAAATATAGATTTATGTAGAAAAAACACATTATTAAAAACAAGATCAGATACAGAGGACAGGTGAGTTATTGATGTAGGTGAGAAGTGGGATAGGTACATTAAGTTATTTAATTTATATTTGTTAGCAAGGATAAACCATAACTAAAGAAAAACGGTTTTGAGTGAAATTTGTTTATACAAGATTTGTTAGGCCGTAATATTTACAATTTTCTTCAAAATTTGATCTTAAAACAATTATAAAAAACAAATACTACATTACACTCTAATTTTGTTTTGTTTTTCATGATTACTAGGTATAACTTAAAATGAATCTTCTGTTAAATTTTCATGCATTTCTGCTTGTTAAAATATTCATATATTTATATCCACATACTAAATAATAATCACACAAACATAAAATGTCTATAAATAGCTCAAAAATCTTAATTATGTATAGAAAAGGCAAATGTAATTTTTTTGTCAGAATTTCCATTCAACAAATGCTTTTATTCAAATTACAACAAAATTGAAAATAATGAAACCATTATGAAACAAATGTATTTTCCTGGTTTTGCTCTATGAAAACTACATGGGAAATCAAAAAACCACTACTAAATCACCAACTCAATCTGAAATGTAACAAAAAAAGGTCACTTGTCGTTTTTTGATTGGAGCCAGATTTATGAAAGAAAACATAATTTTATAAACATTTAAAATAATAAAATCATAAGTCATCAATTAGTAATTTTTTATTTTGCTAATTTTTCTAGTTTTTCTTGATTATTATAAAAACTGCATGACAAATCAAAAAATAACTTTCTTACTCAGCAACAAGTTCTAAAATTCATTGAAAAGACCTCTTGGAAGTTTTTGATTCAATTAAAATTTCTGGTCAAAAAGTTGTTTTAAGTCAGAAAAAAAAACAGTAAAACCATTAGATCCCTCACTACGCTTAGAATTTAAAATTAATGATAATATATTTTTATTATTGTTATAATATATATTTTTTAGGTATCTATCATTAAAAGCTGCTCTTCTTGAACCATCGACATTACACTTGATGAGCCAATTTCAAAAGGCAACATGTGTATGGCTTACTCAAGTTGTGTTTGATGTAGACAAAGATTTTCAATCAAATGATCTCCAGTCTTACAGTCCAAATACATTCAAACCTATTAAATTTCCATTACCTAGTTTCATTCCACCTACATTAAAGTAATTTTATCAATGTTGTAATAAAACAGCATTCAACTGACAAAAACAAAGTTATAATATGTTATGGTTTTCAGATGCATTCCTGAATTTCTGTTAGAAAATATTTGGCGATATTTAACATTGGTGCGTCGCTTTCATCCACGTTCTTTAGAAGAACCGGGATCTACATTAATCAATGAATTGTTAAATGCAATATTAATCTTTATGACATCTAATAGTCGAGTGAGAAATCCACATTTGCGTGCCCGTCTAGCTGAATGTTTAGATTGCTTATTACCTCATTCTGAAGAAGATACTGTGTTGGCGCAAAATTATATAGGAGTATATAACAGAAAAATGTTATTTTTAAACCACCCACATCGAAATCAAGTAAATTATCCACCTTAATAGTTAATTAATGTATCTATGCATTTTTATAGCTATTATGTTATTCTTATTAATTTATTTAAGAAAATATTTTAAAACATTTACCTTTTATTCTAAATTCAATATTTTATTTAAGATTGTATACGCTATTTTGGATGTATTTGTGGGTATTGAAATGACTGGACAGAGTGTAGAATTTGAACAAAAGTTTAATTATCGTCGACCTATGTATTTTGTTATGGACTATTTATGGAAATTAGAAGAACATAGAGAAGTTTTCAAGTAATACATTTATATTTTGAAAAAATGATATTTGTAATTCAAATATTATTACATAAATATTAATTTGTGCAATGAATTGTACTTAAGGTCATTGGCTAAATATGCAGAAAATAATATGGAAGCAGCTTCTCCCCCATTATTTTTAAGATTCATTAATTTACTTATGAATGATGCTGTGTTTTTATTAGATGAAGCATTAACTAATATGGCTCAGTTAAGACAAATGCAAACTGCTCAGTAAGTAAATAATAAATATGTGTTAACAAACAATTATATATTTTTCAAATTCTAATGTTATTAAAAACTGCATATATAAATCATTATATTATTTTAAGATATATATTAAATAGTAAAAACCCTGCTTATATTAGTTATAAATAAAGTTTGGATGTTGTAACATAAACCCCTAAAATAAAGCAATAAAGCACTACAACAAATCTTAGCTTTTCCGTAATTAATAAATATGTATACTATTATTCTACATCTACCAATTTCAATTTTTATAACTCCATAAATATCATTCAAATCAAAATATTGTAATAATATTGTTTCATTTTTACCCTTTATTTATTAATATGTTTTATGTTGACCTATTTTTAAGAGTTTTTTTTAAAAAAATATACAAGTGGTAAATAATTTAAAAAAAATATAAGTGATAAAAATATAATCAATAAAAACAAATGTATTTGGGATTCAAACCTGAAAGATGAAATGTAGTTTAAATGGCACTTTATATTATACACTTCGGGATCTTAATTTTAGATTCTGAGTGTAGCGATGAATGTATTGGTTTTACAAAGATGTTTATTTTTTTTTTTTAATGTGTACACAAATATTCAACCAAAAATCTTGCTCCAATATACATGATAAAGACCTTTTTCTGAAAGTAAATTTTCTTGGGGTGATACTTTAGAGAGGTCATTTTTAATTTTTCTGGGAGTTTTTCCAATAAAAGAGAATAAGTGGGAAATAAGTAATAAAAACAGGAAATTTACTAAAATAATACTTTTAAGATTTGTTTAGCTTTGTTATTTGTTGTAATTCAGTTAAAAATATTCGTGGAGATATGAAATTTGGACAGAATACATATATTTACCTTTTCTAAAACTAATTAAATTATCAAAAAGTTTAAACCATTTTTAAACTATTTATAAACACTTAAATTTCGCAAGTTTTGATGTAGTTTTTATTCGGTAGGTATCGTATGGTAAAATTGTTAAACTTAACAGAAATAATTGAAAATTTAACAGAAGGTTTATTAAAAGTCTCACTTAGTGGTCAAAATAAAATTTGAATTTTTGAGGAATTTTTAATTCAAATTTTGCTGAAAATCTAGAGTTAAAAATTATGTGTATCAAATCAAATTTTTCAATTTTATATTTTGAATATATTTATGAATGATGGTGTAGTAAGAATTGAGCAGACTGACATAGTTTTGAAATTATCTTTTTGAAGTTCTGTTATATATATGTTTTGTTAAATAACTATATATTGTCAAACTTTACATATCTATCAACATCTTAGGGATCGCGAGTTCAAACCTGGATATCGAAAAATAAATTTTTTGAATTTTTTTTCCTTTTTACCTAATCATGGAAAAACGGTGTACCCAGAGTCCTAAGCAATTGCTTGTTCGAACGATTTGAATCGCAAAATACTCCTTGATTGGTTGTGCAAAATTTTTCTACCAGAAATTTTGCTTCGATGTATAAAATGTAGCTTATTTTCTGAAACGAAATTTTATCGATATGGTACTTTAAGGATTTTTCAAGCGGTTTTCATAATATCTGGGAATATCGGAATAAGATTTCGAAAAAACAGAAAATGTACAAAATGTAGATATTAGTAAAAAAATATTTTGGCCTTTTTTCAAATTTAAAATGACCACTTTTTGAAAGCAAATCTGATTGGGAAAGTATTTTAGAAAAATCATTTTTCGACTTTCCCCAGAGTTTTCTTAACAAATTTTAAAAACCTAAAAAAAAACATAGGAAAAATGCAGGAAGATTATTAAAATAAACAAATTAAAGAAAATATATAATGTCTATTTAATTATTTTACCACAATATGGCATTTAAATTGTTGTCGAAGTACTAGATTATCAACTGAACTGCACTCAGAATCGCTTTTTATTAGCAATGGTTTATCGTTGTTTACAGATATACATTAAATTTTTTTCTGTATCCTATTTGAATGCTTATAAATAGTAATTTTTAATTTGTAGTATTTTAAAATGTTAAAAATGAGAAATTGATTAACCTATAGTCATCATAGTTAAATAAGAAATCTTTTTTGTACCTACTATTTACAACATATACATGTAAGTTTATATTGAACTTGTTTCCTTATTTTTTTTATTAACTATTGAAAATATTACGAATTGATACAGAGTACACATTAGTTTGATCAGTATGCTCTTTTAAGTATATAATTACAGGAGATATTCTCATCAAATCAAATTATTTCCATTTTAAAATCTCCAACAAAAAAAAGCACAAATATTTTTTAAATTTTTTTTGAATTTTTTGTTTTATTTTAAAAATTTGTAATAGACCAAATAAAATACCTTTGAGACCCACATGTGTCCCACGGGTTGGGGACCAATGGTATAAATCTATACATTGAAATTTGGAAAAAGCAATATGAAAATAAAAAGAATCAATAAAACATTTTTAAAAAAAAATCAAAAAAGCGTAATAAAATAATTAATACATATATACATAGTATAAAACAAATTTTTAGCTGATTTAGTTGAAAATCGGACTAATAGAAAAAATAGGAAATGCCTATATACGAAGTCTTGTTTTAAATTTAAATTGTTTTTCCTTTCCATAAAAGCTTAAAGTTAATATATATAAATATAATAATACATAAAATAACTACTTTTAGTTATTATTTAATTTTAAATAAAATTGTAACATTGTATAATTTTTATTTTTATCTAATTATAGTGAATCAGGCGAATGGGCAAATTTGTCTCATAGAGAAAGATCACAAAATTTGTCATACTTACAACACATTGGAATGATTGCTAGGTAAAACATCTATAATTTCATCTTTTAATTAAAAAACAATTAATTGGTTACTGTAAAAATATTGTAATTGCAGATTTGACAATATTCTTGGGAAAGAGACTATTAATACTTTAAAATACCTTACATCAGAAATTAAATCAATATTTTGCCATACTACAATGGTAGATAGAGTTGCTGCTATGTTAAATTATTTTTTATGCCACTTGGTTGGGCCCAAAAAAAAAAATTTCAAAGTGAGTACACTATCTATGCCACAACTGAATTGAATAAATAATAATTTAATTGTTATCGTTTTTATTGTAATATTTATATTATGGATTAGAAATATTGATATTACATGGTGTAAAAGTTGCTAAATATTTTTTAAATTGTTTTAAACCAAATGAAAGTATTATATTATTATTATAAATTTAAAATTGCATATAAGAAAATCAAAATAAATTCAAAATTAAGAAATAATATACTTTTTAAATAAAATACTATAAATAATATACTAATAAATAAAATAATAATTTTGGTAGAACTTTGTAAAAGGTGTTTATTAATTTATTATCAACTTTTTTTAAATACATAAAATATAATAAATATGCAATGTATTATGAACTTAAAACTTTTAAGTTTTATGCACAAAGCATAAGTAAATATATTTTTTTAAAGTAATAAAAATATTATTATTATTATTACTACTATGAAAAATATGTCCTTATTGCACTTACTAGAAATACATTTTCTACTATAAACCACCTTGGATATTGATGATCAATGTAAAATGTCTTGTAAAACAGTTATTTACAGACAAAAACTTTTTTTTTTAAAACAGTAAGAATGCTCTCAGTATCTGAAATATGTGAGCTACATACAAATTAAATATAAAATTAAATCAATAGTTTTGTGATTGTACTCGAAATTAAAACCTCTTAATAATGTAAATATTTAAATTATTTCATAGGTAAAAGATATGAAAGAATACAAATTTGCACCAGCTGAAATAGTATTGGATATTTGTACGATATATTTAAATTTGGGAGAGAGTGAACATAGTGAAGCATTTTGTTTAGCTATTTCTAGAGATGGCCGTTCATACAATTCACAACTTTTCAAACAAACTGAAAATGTTCTAGGTATTGTAAATATTTAAATGATATAGGTATAAATCAGTCAAACATTGTTTTTTTTACATATTTAACCTAGTTATGGTGGAGTAATTATAATTAATAATATTCTTGAAAAAGAACATTTCATTAGTAAAAGTGGGTATTAATATGATCACTGGATGATAAAATAAATATATAAAAAACATAATGTTGTATTTTTTTGTATATTGCCAAGAAACAATGGCCATTAACTTTTAAGATTAGAAATATTTAAAATTGTATGATTTTTTTTTTATTGTAAATCGTTTTTTAATATTTTATTATAAGATACATTTTTTAAGTAAATACAATATTATAGCATCTTATGTTAATTTTTTTTAAACCTTAATAATTAGTTCTTAAGCAAGGTTTTATATTCATTTAGATTTTTATTGAAATATAATTTAAAAACTTGTTCAAAATAATTATTTTCATAAATTTGTAGTTAAAATTGGAGGAAGACACCTAATTGATGGAATAACTATTATGGCACAAAAAGTATCAGAACTTGGAATACAAAGTAATGATGAAGAGTTATTATTTTCTGAAGCCCCAGAAAACTTTTTAGATCCTATCATGTCTACCCTTATGATAGACCCAGTAATTTTGCCGTCAAGTAAAATAAATGTTGATAGATCTACTATAGCAAGGTATATTCTACTTAAAATTAGAAAAAAATGAAATTTATTTTCATTTTATTTATTTTAGACATTTATTAAGTGACCAAACTGATCCGTTTAATCGTTCTCATCTTACTATGGATATGGTAATAACCAATGTCGAACTGAAAAATCAAATTGAAGAATGGATTAAAAACAAAAAATCTCAAAAATAAAAAGAATACATAATAATTATATCATTGTATATTTTAAACTTAGAAAATTATACTAGGATTAAATTATGAATTTAAATGTTTGAATTTATTTTATCTAAATGTTTACTATATAATTGGTTACATATTTTAAAGGTAAAATTAAATACCTACTACTTAGTGAAGAAATGTATTACACTGTCCTATAACATTCATACATTTAGAATGTACCTATTTTAATATTTTACTCTTAATGGTTTGGATAACTGGTGCATAAATATTTCACAAGTGCATTTCATTAATAAACCCCCATAATTATATACTTATCTTGATAATTATTTGTCTTGTACATACCGTGTAATATCTTTGTAGTTTTTAAGTATTTAATGTATATCACTCTTATACAATGTTGATTACTATTATTTGTTTACCATTTAAAATAAATTTAGCTTTTTTTTTTTTTAAAAATGACTATATTTTTATGTATAACTAGTAGACAATAATATATTTTTACTGGTTTTATTAATAGATATAAATAATATTATCTTCCACATCTATCACACTCATCCAGCTATAAACAGCCCATCACTGAAAATACACGACGAGAATAACTGCACTGTATTTAATTTTACCATTGATTATAGAATAATTTATTCTATAATCAATAATTATTGAATACTTTAAATCATTTTGAAAGAAATACAAATAATAATAATAATAATAATTATATTTTACTATAACAAGTTTAAATGACAGTTTTCAATTGCATTACCTAAAATTTAAATGTGTAAATTATATAAATGTACCCCTTCCTAGATTGTCATAGATTCGCTATTATTAGATATATAGATATGCCTACACCCAGGGGCAGTGCATCAGGGGAAACTAAAGACGTCTCCCCAATAATTATAAAATGGTAAAAAATTTTTTTTTAAAGTATTTACAATTATTTATGTAATCTATGGGTAAATCTATTTTTGTCAAGTATATTAATTTTACTACATAATATATATATATATATATATGTATAAATATTCTCTCCATTATAGTGTATGTGTTATTTTTTTGATCATATTATGTACTATAATTTGAGTGAAGTCAAAAGTTTGAGGGTTTTTACAAGTATTACAATCAATGTTATCTGAAATAAGTAGTCTTAACTATTTTAGAACCATTGAAATATAGTGGACTATAGTCAGTAAAAAAAAAACATAAGTTAATGCAAATTCAAAGAGATTTTATTTTTAAGTGTATTTGTATAATAATTCTGGTATAAAATTAATTACCTAATTAAGTATTAAATGAATAAAAATTACTGCCTAAATTATAATCAATTGTTAATACCATAACACCACAGGAATTTTACAAGTAAACATAAACGAGTATTCTAGTATATATTAGATTAAAACAAATATTTTAACTACAACAGCTCTGCGGAGTTGGATCTTCTCCTGACCGTTTAGTGATACCCACTCTAGTGAATTCTTCAGATATTGTAGGGTGAATACCGACCGTATTTTTTAAATGTTCAAATGTTAATCCAGACCTATTTTTTCAACAAAGATTAAATTACAAATAATATTTGTATATGTTGTATTGTATATTTACTTTAATGCTGCTGCATATCCTTGTATTACTTCCCCTGCTTGTGGCCCAATAAAATGCATACCCAAAACTTTTTGTGGGGCTTCTAATAGAGTTATTACTTTTAAATAACAATTTTTAACATTTTTTTGAGGGATAAAAAATTCAGTAGGTTTGTAATATGCATGGTACACCTGAATAATTTAATTTATATCAATAATTAATACTGTTAAACAATTAAAACTGTAAAACTTATCTACACAATTTACTTCAATTTTATCCTCAGTAAATCTATTAATTGCTTCGTCTTCTGTGAGACCAACACAACCATACTCAAGAGGTGAAAAAACTGTTGTAGCAACATTATCATAATCCATATGTTCTTTACCACCATTATATAATCTTGCAGCTAATAATTTACCAGCTTGAATTGCTACAGGTGTTAACTCAGGTCTTTCCTAAATATTAATTTAATATTTAAAATATTGAAATATAGTTGAATTAATACAAAATTAAAGTACTAGTGTAGCTCTATTGCATACAGTAGAATTTTTTTTTAAATCAATTTTTAGGTTAAATTTGAAAAATCCGTGTGATAAAAAAGTTAAATAATATAAAGGTATATTCAAAAATAAAAAAAAATCTAATCCATTAGGTAGTCAATATTAAATTTAATAAATTTTTATAAATTTTACTTACATGCAATACATCACCAACTGCATAAATATTTGGAACATTGGTCTGTTCAGCATTGACGGTAAATTTACCAGATTCAGGATGAACTTCTAATCCAGCAGCCAATGGATTCAATTCTTTTGAAAGAGCTTTACGTCCTGTAGCTACAAGAACTGTATCAAACTCACCTTGTTCAATCTAAAATTATAGTAATTCAAAAAAAATTATTAAGATTTAAACTATCAATTAAAATATTACTTTTTTACTAAAAAATACTACTTACTACTTTGTTGCCTAACCACTCAACTAACAATTTCCCATTTGGTTGTTTGGACACTTTTGTAGGTGTTTTACCAATTAAAAATTTTACACCTTTTTCTTCCATTTCAGCTTGAACTAGATTAACCATATCTCTGTCAAAGCCTCGAAGGATCACAGATCGCACCATAACAGTTGCTTCATAACCCAAACCTCGTAAAAAACCAGCACATTCTAATCCAATATCTAAAAAGAAATATAAAAATCATACTGTTATTTTCAAATTTTATTATTTCCTCAATAAACTATTTGTAAAAATTCTTTATTCCATACATTAATAGTATTTAAATAATATATTACATTTGTATTGTAATTATACAAGTATGATTAACACTTAAACACTGAAATAATATAATTTACTTACATCCAGCCCCAATAACTAAAGTATTTCCTGGCGGTGTAGACAAAGAAAATATGTCATCACTAGTTATACAATATTCTTTACAGCCTGGAAAATCTGGGTAATGTGGACGTCCACCCACAGCTATCAAAATATCCTTTGCTGTTATTCGTCGTTCTTTTCCATTTTTCATCTTTGCCACAACAGTATGAGCATCTTCAAATACACCATGGCCATTAACATATTCAATATTCCTATAAAAAATATGAATTTTAGTAATTTTAGAATGGTTGTACAATTTTATATAAAATCAAAAAAATTGTGTGATTCTACTTGTCTCTTAATTGCACTCGTGTAACCCAGTTCACTGATTTAATGTGATTTTGTACTGCTTCAACTAAAGATTCCCAATTGAAAGAAATTGAATTTGGTACATTCCATCCATAACTGCGCGCTTCCTAATATAAGTAAATGAAAAAAAAATTACTAATAAACCTATAAAATTTTTACCCAAGACAAAAAAGAAATAATATAATTTGCAATTTATAAAATTTTAGTTCAAAGATAAATTGTTTTGATTTGTATTAAAATAAAAGATCATAAATATTGACATACGTGGAGGGATTCTCCTAATAAAGCAGCTTGGTGCATAAGTTTTTTAGGTATGCATCCTACGTTTACACAAGTACCACCAATTCCCCAAGTAGTACCTCTCTCTGATGGTATAACAAAATCTAAAACGACTACTTTTTTTCCAAAACCAGTGGCTTCTTTAGCACATGCTAAACCACCCGATCCTCCGCCAATAACTAAAAGATCATAATCATATTGGCCACCTAAATAATAAATCAAAAAATAAAAATGATTAATTTTGAAACTTAGGTAGGTATGATATCAGTATACAGTCTACAAATTATTATTTTTTTTTATTAATATTTAGTATTATACTGGATTGTCATCAGTCAATTGACATGTTGATTCAACATCTACTACCGAATTTGTTTTAACTAGGGTGTCAATTACACTTGTCGAGTGACAAAGTCGGTAAACATCAAACGAAACTAAATGGACAACCGTACACATTGGTGGTAAAATTATTGACAATTTTTTTTGGCTTTTATTTATGGATATAGGTTCTCGAAAATTTGTGTTCTTGTGTAATATTTTAAATCCGATCGTCAAAATTGGTAAATGTCATCCACAAAAATTGTTTAAACATGCTATGAATACCTTCATTAGGTTTAAAATTTATTGAATCGTGATTCGTCTTCGATAGTTAAAATGAAAGCTGCTGCTGCTAAAATAATACCTTTATCAGTAGACATTTTTTTTTGAAAATTATTAAAATATTTACACTTATAATAAAGAATACCAAAATAAATTAAATAAATTAAACAACACTGCACAGCAGTTTTCAACTCATGAAAATAAAAAAATAAATTTTTATAAATATCGAACATATGTAATAGTGAATCTTCAAATCAACAACATGTTCAACACATCACAGTATATTGTCAATCCAGTGTAATACAGACTTTTGACATAATTTTATTTTACATTTTCATAGTTGTAATACAATAATATACTTTTAAATAAGATAATATAATATATTTTATTCTATCAAAATTATCTGTATAGAATTTTTAACATTATTCATATTATTTTCATAACACACAATAAACAAATTATTTGCAGAAATAATGAGGTCATATAATTGTATACAATTAAATAAATTTTAATTAGGTATTTACATGAACTTATTTTTCTTCTAAAATTAGTGTTACAGCTTAAAAAATGTTTATTAACATTAACATGTCTTTGAAAAACTTTTACAGATAACGAACGAAAAAAAAACATTTTACCTTAATTGAGAAATTAACATTAAAACAGAGTATCTATTGCAATTTAAAACTCTTAAATTGTAATAAAAACTAAAAGTATTATATAATCATTCGAAGTAGCCTGATAAGAAACACGATTCTCATCAGTAGTGGCAACTGGCAAGTTAAGTTTCTAAAATCGAAAATATTATCATAACGTTATGTAACATGGTTTAGAATGGTTTTCATTTACCCATGATTCATCAACTTTAATTGTTAATTCGCTAAAATTAAAATGTGTTCTATATTAGTTACTGGTGCAAATAGAGGAATAGGACTTGGACTAGTGAAAAAATTACTATCAAATGAAACATTTAAGGTGGAGAACGTATTTGCAACATGTAGAGATACAGGAAAAGCTAAGGTAATTATGATACTTACTAGATACAATAGGAGCCATTCTAATATAATATTGGCGTTTAAACTGCACACAAATACACACACTATATTTTTATTATCTTAAAGAAAACAAATTTTTATGACATTAAATAGTCAAAATATTAATTGTTGTTAACGATTAAAAATTTAAATTAAGAAAAAAAACGCAAACTGTGTATACAATAGACTTCGGAATGGTAATGTTAACTGTTAAGTAGGTACTAGTTAAAAAACTATAAATACTGAATAGGTGCGAGTGGTATGACTACACTTAGACCTTGGGTGTGAATACGAATAAAGAAATAATGCAATTCATTATTCACTACCTTATCTATTGATTGCATGGAACTAATTATTTTCATGGAAGAAGCTGATTATTTTCATGGAAGAAACTGAACTCTAATAATTATTTAAATTAAGTAGTAAATACCTTTTTCAATGTAAAAATCATTTTTTGTAGTTTTAATTTAAATTATAAATTGATTTTGTTTCAGGCCTTCAGGGGTTATTAAATGCATGTAATGAGGAGGCTTTATCCTCCCAATACCTCATTTTTATTAAATATTTATAATAATAATATAATGGTTGTTTTTATAATTATGTTCGCCCCATTTTTATGGTAAATTATAAATAAATTCAAGTTCTGATTTTTGGAATTTTTAAATAGATATTATATTGAAAAAACCATATTTTTTTCGGATTTTTTATAACATTTAAGGAGTATCCTGTATTCCTGTGGTGATGACAAATTTGATTTTTCTCCTACATGTGTTGATGTTAATAAAATTGTCAATTAGTTGATTTTTCTGAAAATGTTGACATATTGTAATCGAAATTTGAACCAAACGTTTTTAAGTTATCCTGCTTTAACCTAACTGCACGAAACAAAAATATAAATTGCCTATACTCGACTCCTATGACAGTCTGTTTCCAATCGCCACAAAACCCTATTATCGTATTTAAAACTGAATAACTCAGTAACTTTTTATAAGAATTTCAATTACAATCCATCATCTAATTAATAATTTGCAACAGTACATGTAAGTTCTCGTTTAAAAACCATAAGTTGTTACCACATGATACTTCTTTGATGTAAAAAATCTAAATAGTGTCCATGCCAAAATATGAGGTGAGCATGCTTAAAAGTTAATCTGTATATTATATTATATCATTATAGTAATAAAAAAGGTCACCCATGTAAATAATAATAGTTTTAGAAAATTATCTTGCAAATTTCACTACCCCTCCTCCCATGACCCTTATGCCAAAATAATTTTACCACCATTTTTTTTTTAAGATTTCTAATATTTATTTGCATTATATGAAATTAAATAAACTGTATAACTTCTGTAACACTATATAGTTCATTAATAATACTTCAGTCAAGTGTTTTCCCATCAAATTTAATTCAATTCTAAAAATATTTAAGTAAACTTTTGGTTCATTTTCATGGCAGGTATATATTAATTTTATTTTTATTAAAATTGTATATTGCCAATATATTTCATTGTAAAATGTACCTATTAACATAACTTCAATTATCTATTATAAATAAATAATAAATAATTTATTAAAATAAAGCCAGTAAACTAATAAACTTACTTATAAGTTGAAGGTTCTATGAATCTTGAAAATTTAATTTAAATGCTACAAATCTACAATTTAAGTTAATAAAATTTATACTTATGTAAGTTGCACATTTAATTACCTATTATATTATTATAATATGGTATTACATAAATATCTAGTCATATATACATGTATTGTGTATAATATACAGGTACATTTCATACTTTAAAATAAAAAGTTTTTTTTAGGAATTAATGGAATTGAAAAAACATCCACAACTTCATATTCTCGAAGCAGGTAAATAAAACAGGTATTCTTTAACTAATAGAATGAAATATTTAATACATAAAATGTAAACATTTGTTAAGTAAATTATAATACTTATTAACAATGCTTGTTTATATTTCTTATTAATTTGATTGATTATTTATTTATTTTACTTTATTTCTAGATTTAGTTGATCATGGATCATTTTTTAATTTGGCCTCTCAAGTTTCAAATATTGTCAAGGATAAAGGCCTTAATGTTCTAATTAACAATGCTGGAATATCATCAAAATTTACTAGAATTGGTTTAGTTAAGTCTGAAGATTTATTAAATCAATTTAAGATAAATACTATTGGTCCTATAATGTTAACACAAGTAAAATACCCATTTATACTTTTTATTAATATTAATTTACAAATTTATCTTTGTTAATCAATATATTTTTACACATTTTAGGCATTATTACCATTGTTAAAAACGGCCTCGGAAAAAAATGAAACTTCTACTGGTGTAAATAAAGCTGTAATTGTAAATATCAGTTCAATATTAGGTTCCATTGCTCAGAATGATCAAGGTGGTTTTTATGCATATAGAACAAGCAAAGTAATATTTATTATCATTATTATCAATATAACTACTAATTTTCTTTTTAGAATGTACAATTAAATATAGTTAGGTAATGTATTTTATATTATTTTAGACTGCTTTAAATGCGGCTACAAAATCACTGAGCATTGATCTTAAGACTAACGGAATATTAGCTGTGAGCATTCATCCTGGATGGGTAAAAACAGCAATGGGTGGTGCAAACGCACCACTTCAAGTTGAACAATCTACTGCTGGAATTTGTAATTTCTTGAATAATATTAACGAATCTCACAATGGCGGATTTTATGATTTTGAAGGAAAAGTACTTCTTTGGTAAAATTGAAAGTAAATTAAAAACCATTGAAGTTTAAATAGTATTATTTATATAATAGCATTTAATATTCTCTAGAAATTTGTTCAAAAATGATATTAAAGTTATAAAAAATAAATTGTTTTCTTAAAGTTTTATTTGTATTATACATTTTTATTATATGATTTTGAAGGAAAATATAATTTGGAGATATTGGCAGCTTTTTAAAAATACGATAATATTTATATTATTTATTTTACAATATTCGTTTTAAATGTAATTTACTAAAAATATAGTAAAATATACACTGAATAAATTGTTGTGTATTAATAGGTAACTTATGTAGCATTTAAAAAAACACAATCACACCTATTCTTGCAATGCCCAGCTTGAGCTAACCGTTAAAATATTATCGGTTACCTTACGTTCTCACAAAAACTTTAAGGGGCATTATACACACAAGTCTTACAGATTGTATAATAGACAAAATATAATGAAATCATAATGTGTAGGACGTTTTTAACTATTCTCGGCTATAACCCAGGTACTTATGACTATTATATTGCACAGTCTGAAACAATTTTAAAAATAATTAAATAACTTAAAATACCAACTTTCAATTGAAATTGTTTTTGTTATTTTATCATTAAACTCTTCCAAAATTTTAACTCCACTAAATCATTTATTATTTTAAATGTCCCTATTATTTGTTGACCTTGAGTACAGTCCATTTCCATATTCCATTAAAATGTATTTATCTTTAAAAAATTAATTAATTAATTAATAAATTATAAATTATTTAATTTACTATTTAAATTATTAAATTTATTAAATAATTAATTCATTAATTAATTAACCTTTGTAAATTTTAAAATGTTTCATCAATTTATTTGAGACTAATGCTGGTTGATCTTTATTTAAAAAAATAGTAATGTATTGTGATTTAAAGTAAAACTTCTTTTTACTTTTTTTTCTTCTTCTTTTCAATCTTCTTCCAACATTTTTTGAACCATACTACATTTTTGTTTTATATCAATACAGTACAGCAAAAAGTCTAGGCGTTAAAATATTCAATCACCAACTTACCAACTTAAAATTATGAAATTAAATGTATGTATATTACTTTATTGTATTTTAATCCACTAATTAAATAATAAATTCAAGTTACCATAACATGTTTTCAAATAAGTGTATAATTAAATTATTGATTTGTTCAGAAAATTATAAACTTAAAATTAAAACTTTGTCAAGATATTTTTTATAGATAATTTCATCTTCTATAATTAAATTCAAAAAATAGTCAAATTATTCTATTTGGTCATTGTTCAACTTTTTGTGGCTATCATCAAATTCAAAATCAAAATCATTAAGGAGTTAAGCTATCATCAAATTTTACCGAGCTACTTTCTTATAAATAAAGGGGGGGGGGTTGTTAGAATAAAAATTAAAAAAGTCAAACAAATAAGGACCCTATTATGACTTTATGAGTACTTTTTATTTTGATGAAAATAATTTTTAATTTTAAACTAAATTATCAAAAGAGAAGCACTATGTCCTTTATGGTAAGTACCTACTCAAATTAATTCTTTCTACGCAAAAATGTAATATAAACTAAAATACCACATTATCACAAAAAGTGCATAGCTTCATAATTCTTTCTCTAGCTTGGAATTTAAATTTGTATTATATTTACACACTGATAATTGTTTACTGTATTATTGAATTTGGTACTTAAACATTTTATGTTAAGATTATGGAAAATGTGTGTTAATAAACTAGTATAGGTAGATATTTGGTTTTTTTTAAACTATAAAATATTTAATAAAAAACAACTTAAATGAATTATATAACAGAAATATAAAAAATTTAAGGGATGTTTCAATCATAATATGTATACCAGGATAGGATTAAGTTCAATTATTTGTCTATGAGCTAAGGTCATTAAACTGTATTAAATAGTAATAGTAATAGCCAGATAATTCTTACCAAAATGTATTTATTAGGTATTTACCTATTACAGTTTTAATTATTATTTTTTATCAGATTTTTTAATGAAATTATGATTTATATCAAGACTCGACCCCAATAAGTCAAGCTTATCGACGTGGCCCTAAGATAAGGTACTATATGAAGTTGAATTAATCTAATAATAAGTATATGTGCTAAATCATAACATAAATGTTTGATTGAAAATGGCATGTTTAAATAACTTAATTTGATTAAAAAGAATTGCCTACATTATCTGACTGGTTGTTTTTAGTTACCTATATAAGTAGATATACTTGCATAATGAACCTATATTTACTTTTTATTTTATGTATCTAGGTATCAAATTTGAATAAATAACATAAAATAATAATGAATTATATATTAATACTATTTGCTTTTATTTGGTTATTTACTTTGACTAAAATAAATTGTAAGCCTTTACCAACTTTTCGAGAAAAAAAACAGACTAATAACAGGAAAATGTCCATGAATCAAGAAAATATGGTAAATAAATGTTAAAATAATATAACTAATATTATTATTTTTATTACTCACAAAAAAAATATATTTAGATTAAATTTATGCTTAAATTTGGATATCTGGATCAAAATGCAGGCCCTCAAGCTTTAATTGCAGGAGATACATTGGTTGCAGCTTTAAAATCAGTTCAAAAGTTTGGCGGATTAGAAGAAACAGGAGTATTTGATAATGATACATTAAAGGTTTGTAAGTTAAATGCCTATACCTATGTAATATTTTATCATTATCATTTAGGTAGGTATTATAAAATCATAATTTAAATATGTAGGTAGGTAGGTATATCCACTACAAGTTAAAATGTTTAAATATAAAACTAGACTTAAATTCATTTAAAATACTGGATATTCAAGTGTTAAAGTTTAAACTTTGTTTTATTTTATTAGCTCATTAAGTTTTTAATTTTTTTTTCTATTTAATTTTGTCATCGAACACAATTATAAAAGATGATTCAAATAAATTTTGTCAGTAACAAAGATTAGACACACTATCTCGGAAAGTATTAATTTTTTTATGAATTTGTTTTATACAGCATTTAAGAAACACACAATTCTACAATTTTACATTTATGTTATTTTTTGTCACCTTTATTTTTAGGGGTAAAATCAATAACTACCTACTATAGAATTTCAAATGGCAACTTATATTAATAATTCTATAAATAAAATATATATATTATCATATTATAAAGTATTAGTTAAAATAAATTTTGATGTTGAAATGATCTAAGTATAAAACAAACTCCGATAAAAGTTAATACCTACTTTCTGAGATAATGAGTGTTTTACGATATGTTGATCATCCTGTACAGTGAGTACCTACATAAACTATTATATATATTATATATATAATATATTATTAAATTTGTTTAGTTAATAAATTCAAAAAGATGTGGTGTACCAGATATACCTCTAAAACTAAATGGTAACAAAAATAAAAGATACGTGGTATCTTCGAATGTTTGGAATAAACGATCTCTTACTTATTAGTAAGTACCTACTTGAAGTCAATCACAGATATTATAAGATCGTTCTCGTGCATTTATTGTTTCCGTTTTACAAACACACGAAATAATAAAAAGATATTTAAACAAACTACATAAAATGCTTATTTTTGTTGTTGGAGTAACAGAACCTATAATGAAATTAATTGAGAACAATAATACAGAAGGCAAAACGTTCCGTTTTTTTTCAAATATTTTTTTTTTCATAAAGTATTGAATTAAAACATTTGTTATTTATAAACGGTTAATTGACTGTTATAATGTTATATCTGATGAAAATAGAAAAAACCTCAGTCTTGTGCTCCGGAATATTGTTCTCTTTTCATTTTATAACAGGTAGGTATAGATGTTTTTACTCTAAAGTCAAAACTAAGCGAGTTCTGTGCAAGTACATATTCAGGATCAATTTTCAGAGGGGAGGTAAAAATGTTTTTAATACATGAACTTTTAGTTAGTCTTTGTTATATTTATAAATATATACCTACTTTAAATTTTTCGGGGTGGGGGGTGAACCTTTACTCCCCCCCGGTACGGTCTTGATTCTGTTTGCGCAAGCAATAAACATGTTTTAACTAGATCGTGCGTTTATATGACGGACACAACCAATGCATGTGCAGCGTCCTCTTAAGTTTAACATATTATAATACCTATAATAGTATTATAACTTACCTATGTCTAGTGCCAAAATACTAAATACCTACCTAGTAAATTTTGCTCCGATTTTCAAGTGTAGCATTATTTCAGAAAGGAAATCTGATTAGAGTGGTACTTTAGCTAAGAAAGGTCATTTTTTAAATTTTCCAGCTATTTTCATAATAAATGGGAAAAACGGGAAAATTTTTCAGAAGTCGGAATAAATTTATCTGGCTTAATTTTAGAGTTACAAACGTTTAAACGCTGTTTCGCTGCGCTCATTCCGATGATTTTAATCGAAAATAACCCTCGATTTGTTGTGCAAATCACGTCGGGTAGGAAACAAGGAAAAGTGAAAAGCATTATAGGTGGATTTACAAACCCCATGTGGTCACATTCTAGGGTTATTTTCGATTAAAATTGTCCGAAAAAAATACCAAAAAAATCGGGTGGGAGCTAAACTAGAATTATTTCAAAAATATATATAGAAACTTGAATTTTGAACAGAAAATGTATATTTGCCTTATCTAGACGTGGTAAAATTTTTAAAACGTAGCCATTTTTGAGTTTTTATAGACATTTTAATTTTATTGGGTTTTTTCACTTAATTTTTGTTCGGTAGGTAGGTACTCTGTGGATAAAATTGTTAGACCAAACAGAAATGCTAAACTATTTAACTGGAGGTTCATCGTAAGTCTTACTTTATGATAAAAAAAAAAAAATTGTGTAATGTAGAATTTTTGTATAAGAATTTGAATATCAAAGTTTGATGAAAATCGTTTTAGTAAAAATATTATTAAAGAAAATATATAATGCATATGTAATTCTTTTATCATAATATGACATGAATATTGTTGATAAAGTAACTCTATTAACCAAACCCCGCTCAGAATCGTTTTTCGTTAGCAATGGTTAATCGTTGCGTACAAATATGGAATAAATTTCCCCTTTATCTACTTTTCCAACTTCTCACCAGCTACAACAGTGGCCCACCCATCCCAAGAAGCATGTCCGTCTTTTTATAATACGAAAATATATTTATATTTAATTTAGTATATTCAATTTCACTCCGAAATTACCACATGAAAGTATAAGGAATGAAATTCAAAAAGCACTTTCAAAATGGAGTCGTTTTAGTCAACTGAAATTTTTAGAAGTAAATAATGAAAATTTTGCAGATATTGTAATTTCATTTGGTGTTGCAGATCACGGGGACCAGTAAGTTCAGTATACAATATGTTAGTAGGTAATAGTTTTATTTTTATATAATACTTAAAAGCAAATAAAATATACCTAGTACTACATATTATAAATGATACAATAAATAACAGTTCTGTATAAATAAAAAATATAATAAAACCCAAAATAACACTAAATTGGGTATTGGAAATAATACAATTAATATTGCTCGCTCTTTTTAGAATTTTAAAATATTTTAATTATTTTTTAGATTTCCGTTTGATGGTCCAGGTAATACCCTTGCTCATGCATTTTATCCTGGAGAATTAGGACCTTTAGGTGGTGATATACATTTTGATGACAGTGAAGATTGGACATTAGATAACTCCACCAACAATGGTAGATATTTATATTTGGTTATGTATTCTAATAATAAAAAAATAATGTAAAATATTTAAAAAAATATATATATATTTTTCTTTATTAAAGGGGTTGATTTCTATTCTGTGGTTCTTCATGAAATGGGCCATAGTCTAGGGCTAAGACATTCAACTGCACCTGATTCTATAATGAATCCTTATTATAAAGGTCCACAACTTCAAGATATTGGATATGACGATATATCAGGAATGCGTTCAGTATATAGTAAGTTTTTTTTTATGCTGATGGGTGTGCCACTATTGTAGGTGAGAAGTTGGGAAGGAAGTTATTTAATTTATATCTGTACACAACGGCGATAAATCATTATTGACGAAAAATGATTCTGAGTGAAGTTCGGTAGTATTTCACATTTTGAAATGACGCTTTTAGTAAAAATTTGATCTTTAAATACTTATAAAAAAACTACCACATTGCACCCAATATTTTTTGTACCATTAAGTACAATTTATAATGAACCTCGTTCTATTTTATCAATCAATTTTATCCACATAATACCAAAAAATAAAATCTAAAACAAATTTGAAAATGTCAAGTGTCTATTAGTAAATAGTTCAAAAATCAACGGAATCTTTTGAAAATTTTAGCATTTTTAAAAATGTCCAATATAAGTATTTTGTGGAACTTTCAGTTTTTACGAATATTTTTAACCAAGTTGTATTTACAATAAAAAACAAAATTTTGAAATAATGAAAACGTTATTTACATTAACTTTTCTGTTTTTTTCATCATTTCCCTGTATTTCTGAGTTATAAAGAAAATTACACGAAAAAATAAAAAAACCCCTTGCATACCTATGCACTACGTACCTACTTATGTCTAATTGGTGCAATGTTGTGAAATTTTTTCTCAGAAAACTCTTGAATTTTGAGTTTTCAAAATTTATATAAGTTAGGACTCAAATACATGCATAAAATTATTACATAATAATTAACATTTGTGAGCATAGGCATTGGTAAAAATCAAATTTATTTATACTATACAAAACAAAATATAATAATATAAATAAAGGTATATCAATTTAATAAAAACTAGATTAATAGAGATATGGGTTTTAAAAAAATTATATGTAGTTGAACAGAAAGGATCAATTATAAATATATAATTTACAAAGTTCATAATTCTAGATAATCGAGTGTTAGTAGCATAATTAGTGGGTAGGTATTTAGTAGGTTTTAGTTGATATTATAAATAGATAGTAGGTATTTAAGTAGGTTAACAATTTTTTTTATGAATGTGATAGGTATGATACTTATTAATTAATATATATGCAGAGAAATTGTATTATAAGAGTGAAATAATAATAATATTAATAATTACCCAATACCTATAAGAGCATAGATTATGAATATGATTGCATATTAATATATTTTATTCTTCATTTCAGTCATATGGTCAATGGTCATACGAGTAACAACTAATAAGAATTAATTACTTAGTGTACAAATAAGTACCTAAGTAATGTGTTCAGTGTGTAATAAAGTGCCCTATTCTCATAGCTATTTTTCTAACAATATTCTCTCATGTACATAATACATAGATAATAACACAACATTGTGTTACTGGTAAAACTAAAATATTAATAGTAGCCAGTAGGTACTAAGTAGGTATACATTTCACTTTGAAGACTGTGTTGATCTAACTTTATTCAAATATATTTTACATCAATCTATAAGTATTTCATATTTTGTGAATGATAATCAGATTTGACATATTTAATCAATAATCTTTAATACCTACCTATATTTAAATGTTTGACTGAGGATTATTGATCCAATTCAAGTTCGGGCATTTTAAATTATAATTTTATAATTGCCAATGTCTTTCAAATCTAATTATAACTTCATGAATTAAATATTCATTTAATATTAAAATATAGGTTTAGGATTGGAATTTTCATATAGGTACCATATACTTACCTAGGCTGCATATTATAAGTTATACAATTAATGTATTAATGTGTTTTAAATTTTGTAATACCTAATAAATAATATCCTACACATTTCAGTTGCTAGATCATTGCCTGAAGATTATGTATCTTTCACACCACCAATTCAACTACCACCTATTACACCAGGGAAATCACATCCACATGTACATTGGTCATCGTTCAGCCATGAAACATGTACAGATTATGATACTGTAACACCAGAGCCTTTTACTACTTTTAAACCTGAAATTGCAACTCCTAAAAAAAATGATAATACAGATGAATGTAAAGGAAACTTTGATGCTGTTTCGTGTTTCCGTGGAGAAATTTTTGTGTTCAAAAAAAATGTAAGTTTATATACCTACACTTACCTATAAAAATTTCAAATTACTTTATTTAGAACAAATATTATGGGTAGTTTGGTACATTTATATTTAACAGTTTTAACATCTACACAGTACACAGTACTTCTACACGATACTGTACGTATGTATACTCTAATATGCTGATTTGCTGAGTTAAGTACGTATTTTTGGTAAAACAGCCGTAACAGAAGCTATAGATACTTGTCCAATCATGATGAAACTAAGAACAGACTTACACGCATTTTATAATTTTAATATTCACTAGCTAAATATTTCAATACTCATACAAATTTTTAATCATTACCCATCGAACATTTTTCTATATCTACAAATGTAGCAACCAAACAATGTGCCTTAAGTTTAGCGTTTAATTGCGCCCTATGTTCTTTAATTTATAATGCAAACTCAAGGCTGAACGATTTTTACAAACTACAGTCAAATAAGTGTTCCAGTTATCTCATAGTTCACTATTCAATTTCATGCATTCTAAATTTGTTGTTTATTAATTAATTAAATTTATTTATTAATATTTATAGGTTTTAGGGTATTTTTGCACTTCCACATTGCACTCTGGACGTAGGCACCGCTCCTCTTCCTATAGCCCTGTTAATACTAAATATTCAGACAACAGATTTTTGTTAATTCACACCAGATATTTGCAAAAACAGTGGTGATCCCTTATGTTTGAAACAAGGCACATGTATTAGGTACCTACTCTATTTTATGTTTGAAAACTAAGCAAATTTTATCTTCAATCAATTTTTCAATAGTCAATCAAATGTTTTGGTGATTCGCTTTTATCAAATATTTGCTAATTTTCATTCATGATCACAATTATTGTACTAGATAATTATTATATTCTATTATACAGGTAGGTACACTTTTAATTATACTAATATCTATGCAGTTTAATTTGTATAAATTCCTTTTTGAAGGATTTTTAACAGTTAGAAAAAAAATTATATTAATAAATAATAACTAAAGTATCATTTTGATTTATTCATCAAATTTTAAGCTTTTATGGAGATTGAATAAACCAGGATCAATACTCCAACGTTACCCAGTTCAACTATTAAAGTTCTTTCAAGTACTAGCTAATAATGATCATAATATTGTCAAAATTGATGCAGCGTATGAAAGACCAGATTCTAACATTGTTATGTTTAGCGGTAAAGATCATATAATATAATTCAAAATTAAAAAAATCTGAGAAACAATAGTCAATATTTTTTTTTCTTTATGGCAACAAAATTTTATGTATGTATTGTTAATTCTTTTAAAATTGAAATAGTAGAACTTTCAAGGTTAAGCAGGTTTTTAAAATCATATATGTAGCATTTTGTAAAACCATTTATTACCTACCTATATAAGAAATATGTATTATGAAATTATAACTATTATAAATCATGAACTATTTAGATATCAGAATACTACATGTAATGGATCTAAATTTGTATACCGGATGTATATTTTTAATGAGTAGAAAACAGAGGTATCAATTAAATGTTATACATACACATTATATATATAGATGCTATTCTATAAAACTAAATTCATACATAATTGCAAAATATTGACTTGTGACTCACTAAAAATATATTTCCAAGGTCTGAAATATGTATCTTCCTTTTTTTTTTTAATTATAGGTAAAAATTATTATGTTTTTAATGGAAACCATTTAATAGAAAATAGTCCAAAATCTATTATGGACTATGGATTTCCACCTTTTTTGGTTAGAGTTGATGCAGTTATGGTTTTTGGAGGACCACCATTAACATATTTGTTTAGGTATGTTACCAAGGAGAAATAAATTAGGAACTTAATTAAGAAGCTATCACAGTAGAATTTGTTAATTATGTATAGGTAGGTACTATTAATCAATAAGACTTGTGCTATGATTTGGTGCTAAGGCTTGCCTATTTTTAAAAACTAAAAATAACAAATTTAAATTTTTTAAAACATTGTTTTTACAAAATCCCTGATAGACATTTTATAAACATAATTTGAAACACAATTTTGGTACTATAAATATTAACTAAATGATGAATCGTTAAGTATCTAACATTTTTTGAAGTTTATAAAAAGAAAAACTGGCGAATCTATTAATATTATTATAATTAATAATTAAATGTTTACATAGAAAAAACTAAGTAGGTACCTAATAATAGTAATATAGACAACAAATTCTACTGTATAGTTTGACATATATTATGATATTTCAAAAATATTTTGTAACATTGTTTTAATAAACATATTGTATTTGACAAATGCCTTTATTATATTTGTAAGTGGAGAATATTTTTGGATTTATGATGATCAAAAAAAAATATTGCTACAGAACCATAGATTAATAAAAGAACACTTTAAAGGAATAAAAACGCCAATAGATGCTGTCCTCACATGGAAATCTGGTAAATTTATATAAATTATTTTTGTTTTATGTTTCTATACATAAGTTTAAAACATTGTATATCCCTGTTGTGTCCGGATGTTGTTTTTGTTTACTAGGAGTTATATACTATTTGTAAGATTATTATTATTAATTTAAATATTGAATATAAATTAATACTAGCCGATATTATAAATAGGGTACTAAAATGTAAGTAGTATTAACCTACTTAAAAATTTTAAAAATGTCCTGTCAACTATTTAACAATTGTTTAACAATGGTTTACAAATTGAGATATCTACCTCATATATTTATTAATTTCAGACAAATAAGCATAACATACTAGATTATTTGATTTTTTTTAAAATTGTATATGGAATTATAGTTTGTTGTTTAAAATATTAGATTCATTATTTAGAAACTAAGCAATTTGAATGCTCGCCAAGTGGGTTTCCATAAAAATGTTCGATACCTAATTGGATAAAAAGCCAGAAGAATATGGAGTGAGACATTTTTTAGCAAAAATGAGTTCCTTAAGCTCAGGAGTCAACCTTGGTGGAAAAACAGAAGGATGATAAGTAATACGAGATACAAAAGAAAGAATAGATGAGTGAATAATATTCTGATTGAACTTTATTTTAGCAGACTGTAATGAATAAAATTGTACACGTTTTGAATGTTTTTTAGTTTTTACATATGATATCGACTACCTGATAAAAATATGTCTACCAAAACACTGTTGGTTAAAATATTTGTCACTTATAAATTATAATATATTAGCTGAAAATATTATAACTTATAACTTATAATATTTTCAGCTAATATATTATCCCTCCAGATTTCAATGCATTTCATTACCATTGATTAGGTATATATTTATACATTTTTTTTATAGGTTCATATACATTATTATTTCCATAGACATAGTATATTATATTGGTACAATAAAAAATATGTAAGTTTTAAAAGGGAATATTTAGACGAATCAATTTAGTTAATAAATCATGTTTTATATCATACAGTTTAAGCAAAAATAAATTCATGATTCATGAATTAAGTTGAATAGAATAAGATTAATTTCTATTATAGTTCAATTTATTGTCCTAACAATTATTTATCAATCTTGATAACTATTAAATTGATCGACTTTTCAAATTAACCTTTATATATATTTTATTGTATATATTTAACGATTTTTTTTTCTAGGAGATACATATTTCTTTAGTGAAAATCAGTATTGGAAGTTTAATCATAATCTTAATAAAACTGAACCTGGATATCCAAAAAATGCGGCAGAATTTTTACTTGGCTGTACTTCATAGTATCAGCATAATAATATTTGTTCTTGGTGTAGTTAGTAATTAATTATAAATTATTAACTAAAAATAAATATAAAGTTAAGATAATTCACTTGTTTGTTCAATTTTCTTAATAAATTGATTCCTACTTCAAATGTTAAATACAATTGTGTCAGGTGATTAATAACTCGGTTCCTAGGTAAGAATCATCTGAACATTCTGATTGTAACAGGCGATCATTATCCTTTTAGATTTCTGAGTGTAGCTAAGGATCTAGTGGTTTTACTATGATATATATTTTTTTATTTACTTTTTTCTGCTTGTGAACAATTATTTTACTAGAAAACTTGCTTTAATGTATAGTGTAGGTAGCATTTTTTTCTGAAAGAAAATTTTCTCTAGTTGGTGTATAAATAACATTTTTTTGATTTTATAAGGGTTTTCAAAATAATTTGATAAAATCGGAAAAAAATGATCGTCGAAAAAATTTATTGTTCGAATCAAAAAATGACTAGAGATCGATTTTGTTCTTTAATATATAGCTACTTGCAAAGAAAGTCATTTTTTTGATATCTAAAATTGTATTTATAATAATTGGAAAAAACTCATTAACACGGTTTTTTTTTGCTCAAATTACAGCGCAACAATTAGGCACCTATTTAAAGTGTTTTAGATTATATTTTTAGTAGAAAAATATTTGTCTAAATTTCAAGAATAGCATATTTTCTGAAAGAAAACTGTGAAATCTTACTCAGATTATCGATCGTACCTAGCACCATTTCTGTAAAGAAATTTTATCTGGTTGGTGTGTATTCGGGAGGTCATTTTTTGATTTTCTAAGGGGTTTATTATAGTTGGGGAAAATGGGAAATATTTAGTGTGTCGGCGGCGTCACCTTTTTTCGTTTTTAATTTTTACAAACTATGTTTTCTACCAGGAATATTGTTTTAATATTACTTTTTACTAAAAAATGTTTTTGTTACATTTTGAATCTAGATGCTACGAAGAAAACTGTCTTTTGGTTTTCCAGGTATTTCTTTTAATAATTGAAAAAAATAGTGCAAAATGAAAACTGACAATTTAATGGCGTTACGATTTAATTATTTTTAATTTTAATGCTTTTGGTTTTCTACCAAGAATATTGCTTTATTAGGTGGCTATGTGAAGATGGATTGGTTAGTCAGTCAGCCAGAACATGTTATTTTATACCTATGTAATATATATATAGACATAGCTTTTCAGTCGAGGCTTCGCCGTTCTTTTTTTTTTATAATTAAGTATAGAAATATGAAAGAATAATAATGGTAATCAGTAAAAAAGTCTAAGGAAAAAAAGAACACGAAAAAAATAACAACGGGAAAAAATAGATTATAAAAACTAAAAACATTATTATTGAATATAATTTAAAAAAATATATTTTTTGTGAAAAATGTTAGTTTTTTAATTGTAAAAAAATTAGGTGAAAAAAAATTATTACTGTTTAAAATAATCAGTGGTTACAATATACTTTCATTTCATTCATTCATTGAAATTACCTATTTAGACATTTGCATACTTTAATGCTATTATTTGAGTGAACTAAATTTAGTCTGTCAAAAGTTACTAGTGTCAAAGTGTTTTAGTGTTATAATATATTTTTTTTTTTTATGTAATGATAAATTATTATATTCAAAATTTTAATATTATTCTTTTTTTTTCGGGATTCAATAATAATAGGTAATAATACATTGTGATAACAATTAACAATAACAGTAATGATAAATATACTCTTATTGATTATTACAATACATATTGTTTGTGGGTCATGATAAGTACTATAATAAACATGTAGTACATTATTTAATACTACCGGTTTCATTATTGCAATATCTGTACTTGTGCATCTCTAATTTTTTTTGAAAAATAAAATTCAGCCCTTGTAATCGCTGATAATGTAGGTTTTGTAAAGGTGAAAAAAGTTTTGTCATTGTTTCAAACAAATTTTTTCTCCATATAACATTGGTTTAGAACAGCGGTTTTCAAACTATAGTATGCGTACCACTGGTAGTATGTGGTAGCCGAGTTTCGAAAATTAATTAATTCATATTTGTACAAATGTTTTTAATACATATAATCCTATTTTATATTTTTAATTTTTATAATGTAAATGACCTACATTTTAGTAATTTACTGTCTTATGCTCTTATAATTTTGAAATACACATAGAGATATTACAAATAGTTTAATTTTTAGTCATAAGTGGAAGGTACATGACAGATTTATAATAGGTACATATTAGTGGTAAGTGAAAAAAAAAGTTCGAGAACCTCAAGTTTCGATAACCTTTAGATCGTTCTTACAATATCATTTAGTACTAATAAATACTCTCCAGGACATTGTAAGAATGGCCCTTAGGTAGATAAAAAATAATTAGGAAATTTATTTTATTGTGTTTATGCAATCTAATAAATATTTTGCTAATTAGTTAATATATTTATTTAATAATATACAAAAACAGTAAGGCTTGTACATTGATAGAAGCTTAAACTTGTCTAAATTGTTTAAAATATGAACATAATATTTTAAAAATTAGAACAATATTAATAATATGAACTATTATGAAATTAGGAGGTATTATTTAATAACTAAAAAGATATTATTTATATAATTCATTAAAATAATTAAAGCTACTTATATCTAAATTTGAATAGTTGATATTGTTATTTGTTAAAAACTCATTTTATTTCTTTACTCAAATTTTATTAAGTATTAATAATAATTAAAAACTAAATAATACAATTCAAAATATTATATAGTGATACTTAGAAAATGTTATTATTTATAAAATAATAAATGACTAGGTATAATGTGGTAATAAAGAAAATTTAACTAAATATAGTATATTATTTATATAGGTATATTAAAAAATATTAATACCGAAGTAGGTTTATAGATAAAATATTTTTTTTTTTTAACAAGAGAATAAGCAATAAATAAAAATTCAAAAACAAATATATGATAAAAATATTAACTACATAACCTAATCTATTATTAATCATCATCATCGTCATCATCTGACGGAACAAATAACTCATTTTCTTCCAGAAAATTGGCCATATATTTACTTATGATAGCTCCAATTAATAAACCAGGTACAACTGTGCAAATAATACCCAAAAGGCCAAAAGAGATTCTATGCGGTTCAGGTAATAATGCTCCAGTAGATGTTGTGGTGGCCATACGTACAGACGGTTGTCGAACGGTTCTTGTCATTTTCAAGAAACTCACTATTTTTGTTTTCATTTTATAGGCTTTTAAATCGATCTTATTGTTAAAAAGTCAATGATGGATATCGAAATTGAAATTTTCAGATCAAAACTTAGACTAAAAATATGTATTATCATATAATCATATGTGAATATATGATAATGTTTTGATAAAATGAGCAAAATCATATAAAATATAAAAATATATCCACATGTTTGGCTACACTGGTCCGGTTAAAAGTTACCATTTCCCCTCTCCACTACTATAATTATTTTGTCTACCATTTCTTCGTCTAAAATCCCATCACGATGTTTTTAATTTTTGTAGTCACGTTTTAAAAATTATACATTTTTACTTATGTTATTATATTTTTGTTTTGGTTTTATTTGATCTTATTACTTATTTTATAACCCTGGTGAGTTTGTTATGAGTTATTAGAGCTGGGTATATTTTCCCGGCTGTGTAAATTTTAATTTAAAGAGAAAATCAGGAGCCATTGATTTGCAATGACACTAGAAGTCAAGGAGGGAAATTTAACTAATTCAAACGATCAGCAATTAAATGGTAAGAATATTTTCATTTCATTGGTATTAAATAAAAAAATAAATATTTAATTAAAATAATTATTTATTTAACTTTTTGTAGAATAGTATCTTATAGTGTATAATACATGTATATATAATTATCTACTTAGAATAACAATTGTTTAAGGTCGAATTATGTCCACAGTATTTTTTATTTTTTTTTGATGTTTTGGTAAAATTAATTTTAAATTGTGTAAGGTATACATTGTTTTTTTTTTTTTATACTAAAATGGAAAATTGGTAGGTACCTATTTATTTTTAATAGGTATGGTTTTTCCTTTTTTTTTTTGGTGGACATACAAATTGTTTAGTTTTCTGTTAGTTTTTATCTGTTTATCCTTTAACTATTATTTTTAAAACAATTGTATGACAGTGATTTAATGTGTTTAAACATTAAAACTATTTTATCCAAAAGATAATAATTTTATAACTTATATATATATTGATAACCTATCTTTCATTTATGTTTAGGTAGGTACCATTATGTATATAGGTACCTATAAGTAGGCAATTCTTTAATTACTTAATAAACATCATATTAAAAATTATTCAACTATACTTATTTATAGTAGACTTATTGAATTTTGTACCTAATTGTTATTCTGAAAAATATATGATCTAATTTTAATTGAAAAAAAAAATGTAATTACAAAATTTAGACACACCCACCTAGTTATAAATTAAACTTTAAAATTAATGTTTACAATGTAAATATTTAGATACTTATTTAAAAAATATAGATGGCTATTTTTACAGTTATTTTACAAGTGGGGGTATGACCAAATCAATTTACAATTGCTTATTGCATATTTTCCAGGTACCTAATAATTATAATTTTATCAATTGGTTACTTTCATTTTAAAAGAGATACTTTAATCTCGTTTAGTCCTCTGTTAATTTATAACTCGTAACTATAAGTTAAGTAACTTAATATAATATATTAATTCAAAATCTAAATTGTGTATTGTAGGAAATGTTGAACTGGTTTGTAATAATGAGAATTTAGCAAGCGGAGACCATACTATAAATGGAATTGATATTCCAGAAGTGGATAAAAAAGATACTACTTCTGTTAATAACGTAGATGTTGTTAATAATAATGAATCCCAAAAAATTGGAAAAAAGCAATTAAAGAAAAATAGCAAGAAAGATAAAACTGATAAGGATTTAAAAATTAATGAAGTCTCTCCCAGTGATGATAGTTCTGAGGAAAATACAGATAGTGAAAAAAAACAAGATACTGAGATAATATTCATACAAGATCTTGGATTTAATGTCAAAATAGTCTGTCCTGGAACTGAAGCTTTTGAAATTCAGGTAAGTAAATAAAATAAAAATATTTAAATTAGATAATTGTATTATTATTATTCAATTATTTTATGTAGGTTTCAAGCATGGAATTAGTTCAAGAAATTCATCAATTGCTTATGGATCGAGAAGACACTTGTCACCGTACCTGTTTTTCGTTGCAACTGAATGGAGTGACATTGGACAATTTCTCAGAACTGAAAACTATTGATGGACTTAAGGAAGGATCAATTATAAAAGTACGTTGTAGTGTAATGTATAATTATTAATAGTAAGTTAGGTAACCCAGTTATGGTTTTTCCCATTTAAGTTCTTCTATTTAAAAAATGGTGTTGAAAATCAAAAAATGACAACAATCTAGACAATTTGAGCTTTTAGAAAAGTTGCCACATGTAAAAATCAGAGCAAGTTTACTAAGAAAATATGTATCCACAGGCTAGAACAAAAAAACAAAACATAAACAGCATTATAAAACCAATAGCTCCTATTTGATTCTTAAAAAGTGTATTTTTAATGTTTAAAATAGAATCGAGAATATAATTATTATACATTTATAACATTATATAATTGATTAGTGACCATATCTATGGACATTATTGTTATAAGTATATGCAAATTTTAAATTTCTTACTGATTTATGTTTTAAATGGAAACACCACAAACTTTATTAATGACAATTTATAAATATTAAAACTATTGACCATATTATTTAAAATATATGCAAGTAAAGTATAGATTAGTCACTCAATTTAATGATGTATTTGATCAATTTTCTGTTATGCATAATACCTATATAACTTATTATTATTATTTTTTACTTATCTATTACAATTTGTATATTCCATTGTCAACTGTGAATATGTGTAGCAAGATATAGTGATTTCATAAAAATATTGTTTAAATAAAGGTTGTTGAAGAGCCGTATACTATGCGCGAAGCTAGAATTCATGTTCGCCATGTTAGAGATATATTAAAATCGTTAGAAATGGCAGATGCTTACAATGGTGTTGATTGTAATTCATTATCATTTTTGAATGTTGTTACTCAAGGTGATATATTAGGTATGCATTTTAACTATCCAAATTATAGTAGTATAAACAATTTTTTTTTTCATAATTAGAAAAGAAGAAAACCAGGTCTGAAAGTGTTGACTGTACTCCTCCAGACTATATAATGCCAAATAATAAAGATAGGCCGTTACTTCCTTTGCATCCAACATCTAAAGATTTAAAAGGACCTCAATGTATCAAGGTAGTAAACTATCATATTTAATATCTTAGTAATGTTAATATCATGTTTCAAAAAAAAATATTCAACTTTGTCACAGCTTTACAATATTTATATAAATATTACATTGATGCAATCATTCAAATATATTATTTGTAATAGGTGCTTACTACTTCCGCGTGGAATCCTCCACCTGGTTTTCGGAAAATGCATGGTGATTTAATGTATATGTATGTCATTACACTGGAAGACAAACATTTTCATATAACTGCTTGCACCAAAGGATTTTTCATTAATCAGTAATCAATTTAAATTAAATATTACAATATTTTATCTATGTGTATGAGGGATTTGAAAATAAAAATAAATGCATTTAAAAACAATAAGACCTATGCTTAGTAAATAATAAATAAATAATAATTAATAAATAATTTAATTAACTAATTTATTAATTTCTAATGAATGCTAACTTTGATACAATTAAGTGAATATAAAAGTACGAAGATAATCATTGTCTAATATAGAGGTTTCCAACCATTTTTTTTAAAATCTTATGACATCAAATTGTTTAATACATTTTAGTAGTACACATTATCACCAATATTATTATTTATAGAAATTAATAAAATAAACTTGAATTAGTTTACATATTATAGAACATAATTAAATCAAATTACATTTTGAACACTTATAACTTAATTTGTATTAAAAGATGATAGTAATATATTGGAAGTAGTTAAGTGATATTAGTTAATAATTTAGAAAAAAAAACTACAATTTCCATTCATCTGTCAAATCTCATAAAGACGTATTAGCTTTTTGTGCTGTAACACAGCAGTTGCGACTTGTTTTAATTATAAACCAAAGATTTTATCAAAACCCACATATATATACATATAATTGACATATTTTTGGTTTATAATTTGTATTACATAATTAGGTCCACTAATGAAGAATTCAATCCTAAACCTGCTACACCAAATCATTTATGTCACTCTTTAATAGAACTACTATGTCAAGTAAGTGCTGCATTCAAACGAAACTTTGCAGTATTACAAAAAAAGAGAACTGCTCGTCATCCATTTGAACGTGTTGCAACACCATATCAAATATATAGTTGGTCTTCTCCATTACTTGAACACACATTAGACGCCATCAGAGCTGAAGATAGTCTGTATTATTTTAGAACATTTAATTTTAATTTTTATGTATTTTATTTGTAAAAAAAACAAATTGATATAAAATTAAAAAAATTAAAACTAAATAATCTGAATATATAAAAGTTAATATTTTAATATTTAGCTTTTTCATCAAAACTTGGTTATGAAGAACATATACCTGGTCAAACACGAGATTGGAATGAAGAATTACAAACTACTAGAGAATTGCCTCGTAAAAATTTGCCTGAGCGTTTATTAAGAGAAAGAGCTATTTTCAAAGTTTGTCTAAACCACATTAATTTATTATATCAATACTAATTCTATTTTGTATAGGTGCATGGTGATTTTGTAGCAGCTGCTACTCGGGGTGCTATGGCAGTTATTGATGGTAATGTAATGGCTATTAATCCTGGTGAAGAAGCCAAAATGCAAATGTTTATATGGAATAATATATTTTTTTCCCTCGGATTTGATGTTAGAGATCATTATAAAGAATTAGGGGGAGATGCTGCTGCTTTTGTTGCTCCTGTAATTATTAAATTAATATTTTTTATTTAGTATTTAAACTAGTATTTAAGTTTCCAATAGTTGATTGATTTTTATTAAATTATTATAATTTTTTTTAGCGAAATGATTTACAAGGAGTTCGAGTTTATAGTGCAGTTGATTTACCTGGATTATATACATTAGGGACCGTAGTGATTGATTATAGAGGCTATAGAGTTACAGCTCAATCTATTATCCCAGGTATATTAGAAAGAGAACAAGAACAGTCTGTAGTGTATGGATCAGTAGACTTTGGCAAAACTGTGACTACCAATCCAAAATATATTGAATTAGTATGTAATCATTAATTTTACTATGTACATATTTATATTAATTTAACATTAAACCATTCTGATATTTATTTATTAATTTAAATGTATTATAGCTTAGTCAAGCAGCACAGCAATTAAAAATAATGCCTCATAAAGTAATCAGTGAAAAAAGCGTTGAAGTTGAACTCTGTTCATCTGTAGAATGTAAAGGCATCATTGGAAATGACAGTCGTTATTATATATTGGATTTACTACGTACTTTTCCTCCAGATGTCAATTTCCTTTTACGTAAGTTGTAATTGAATCCAATTTTAGTTTAACCTATTTATTTAATACTAAATTATTTATTATAGTTGATGAAGATATATTAAGTAAAGAAGTAAAATCATTAGGATTTCCTATTCAGCATAGACATAAATTATGTTGTCTTAGACAAGAATTAATCGATTCATTTATTGAGTAATTTTTTGTTTATAATAAACAATTATAAATCTAATTTTAGATAAACTTAATATGCAATATAAATAAAATTATAATTCTTATAGGACACGTTATATGATGTTTATTAAATATGCAGCATTCCATTTACAACATTTGAACTTATGGAAAAATCAAAAAAATACAGAAGGTGTTAATGACAATAATAGTATAACTGTATGTTTAATATTACTTAATGGCTTTATTTATAATTATTTATTGGATTGGATATAATTATAGATTAAAGAGAAAATAAATCAAACTGTTGAAGAGGAGAGTAAAAATGGAGTAGAAATATCTAATATTAAAGAAAGTGAAAACAAAGATAATGAAAAAACCTCAGAAGATTCATTAGAGACTAAAAAGAAGATTGTGGAAACAATTACTGAAAGTGTTGTTAAAGATAGTATGTGTTAATTTTTGTATTATCTATATTTATGTGTATAATAAATATAGTTACATTATTATCATTTTATTAATAGGTGACGATAATAGTACTAAAGAAGTTGTTAAAAAAGCTGCTCAAAAAGTTGGTTCCCTGAAAGAGACTGAATTTGATATAAGATTCAATCCAGATGTGTTTTCTCCAGGAGTAAAACATTTTAACTCTGAATCAGATCAGTTTAAATTAGAGAAACAATTAGTTGTAGATGCAGCTGAATATTTGCTGTTATCACAAATTCCACTGTTTGTATGTTAAACTTTTATTTAAGTACCATATACTCACCTAATCAAGTGATCATGTCTTGGACAAAACTTCTATCAACAAAATTGTTAAAAAGTCAAATTGTTTCAGATAGTTTCTGTGTCTAAATTTCTTGTACAGGGAAAACCCCATAAAATGATAATGATACTTTAATGATCAATGAAATGTTTTTGTCTGAAGCATATTTGTTTAAAAAATAGACTCATAAAAAATGCAAATTTAGTAACAAAAAATTAATTTTTTTGTAGATTAGAGATTGTATGGATCATTCCTCTGCTCCTATGGATGGACAAATATTATCTGAAAATTTACACACAAGAGGTATAAATATTCGTTATTTAGGAAAAATAGCTGAAAAACTTTCAAAAATCAAACGGTTAGAATACTTGTACAGTATAACTGTTGCAGAGTTAATAACTAGAGCAGCAAAGCATATATTTAATACTTATATACAAGTAAGAATAGTAAAATAATTAAATTATTTTTATAAAATTTAAACTATGGTCTGTATTTTCAGTCTGCCGAGTTAATGAGTCTAGCAAGTGCTGTTGGTCATTTTTTAAATTGTTTTTTATCATCTTGTTCAACTCCACATCCTCAGAATACATTATTAGATGATATAAAACCAATTAAAAAACGCAACAAACGTAAAGGTCGACTAAATAGATTACTTACTGTTGACAATAAAGAATGGGCTAATCTTACTCGGAATACTTTATGGTCTCAAATCCGAGCAGAAATTAAATCGTATTATGCATGGGAATTGGTGTCCGAAACTATTGAATCTATTTGTGAACATTATGTTATTCAAAAAATATCATTGTTAAGGTATATAGTATATAATATTTATTTGAAATCTTGTAGGTTTAATTTTTTTTTCTATCTGATAGTAAATGTTGACTTCTTTATAGCCATTTTAACAATGGGTTTTTTTATGGTTTTGTGAATACAATTTTTTCGAGCTAGCAGTGCTTAAAAATTTAACTCAAATTCATTATGAGTTGTATTTAGTGGTAAAAGAAAGCAAGTAGTTAGGCATTATATACCTAGTAGTTTTTTTTTTTTTTATAAACATTTTAAGTCTTAGCCATTACAAAATATTTTTAATCAAATTTTGGCATACAGTTATAAATTTCCCTTTATATTCTACCTGTTCAACTTGCCCTATTACAGTGTATACCTATGAGCAGTATCTTGTATGATGAGCACATACAGTGGCTTTTTTTATAATAGCTTAGTAATTTAAATATTTTTACTTTCTTAACTAAGACTAATTTACTTCATTTCTTATTTAGTTTTATTTAAAATAATAATGTGCAATAGAATTAAGTTTGTAATGCAAGTTTTTATTGGAATATTTGTGTTTCTTATTATAGATCATTTTGTTTAAAAACTGGAATCCAGATATTGTTGAGAGAATATACATTTGATTCAAAGAATCGATTTACTTTTTTTGAAGAAGATATTATAAATATGTTTCCTCTTGTTAAGCACATCAATCCTAGGGTATGAATATATTTTAATTTATTATTTCTCTTTTTAATAATTAATAATTTATTTATCCCTATTACAGGCTACTGATGCATTCAATTTTTATACTACTGGCCAAACAAAAATTCAACAAGGTCTTCTAAAAGAAGGATATGATTTAATTATGGAAGCTTTAACCCTATTAAATAATGTGTATGGTGCAATGCATCCTGAAATTGCTCAATGTTTAAGAATGCTTGCTAGATTAAGTTATATATTGGGTGATTATGGTGAAGCTATGGCATATCAACAGAAAGCAGTATTTATGTCTGAACGTGTTAATGGAATTGACCACCCTTATACTATAACTGAATATGTAGGATTAAAATAAATTATGATTAATTAACTAAAACATTAGTATACCTACTATAGTTTTTATATTATTTCAGATTCATTTAGCATTGTATTGTTATGCAAATAATCAAATTACTACTGCTTTGAAGTTGTTATATCGAGCTCGATATTTGGCCATTTTGATTTGTGGAGAAAATCACCCAGAGATAGCTTTATTGGATGTATGCATATTGAAATTCATTGTCAATAATTATTTGTTTTTCATATTATAATTAAAGTTTATATGTTTGTATAGAGTAATATTAGTTTGATACTACATGCAGTTCAAGAATATGATCTTTCGTTGAGATTTTTAGAAAAAGCCTTAGCATTAAATATTAAATTTTATGGTCCTAAATCATTAAAAGTGGCAGTGAGTTATCATTTAGTTGCCCGCACTCAAAGTTGTATGGGAGATTTCCGGTCAGCATTGAATAATGAACGAGAAACTTATGCAATTTATAAACAGCAGGTACTTTAAACAAGTTTATTGTTTAATATCAATATTTCTGTTTACACATATATATTTTTATTTTACAGTTTGGTGAAAAACACGAAAAAACTCAAGAATCATCAGACTGTTTAAAACACCTAACTCATCAGGCTGTAGTATTACAAAAAAAAATGAATGAAATTTATACAGGCAAAACTGGTGCTACTTTGCCTCCTATACAAATACACCCACCATCTATGGGTAGTGTACTTGATATGCTCAATGTCATTAATGGCATTCTGTATGTACAAATTAGGTATGTTATTAATATTTTTTATCTTAGAAATATTATTTTTATTTAAAAACAAATGTTTTGCAACACGTTAGTTTTATTATAATTTTATGCCTTAAAAAATAAAAATAATTTTATTGATTTAGGTACTGAGATTTTGCTATTTGAAACTATACATATGATTTAATTTAATCTCAAATAACATTTTATACTATTGAGATAAACTGAAAAAATGCATGAACATCAATGAAAAGCACGTGGGAATAATATGCTATATAACACTTTCAATTTTTTTTTTTTGTAGAATGTGTTGAGAAGCAATCTCAATCTATTTTTAGAATCTGAAAATTCTTAAAATGTTCTTATCTGCATATTCATCATCACATGAAATATAGAGGCTGGCAAAATAGTTTTTTTTTTTTTTTTTTTTTTTTTTTTTTTATAAAAACATGTTATGTACAGTTTAATATTCAAGAGAAAATATAATATATTTTCTACAATTATACGTATGATTTGCTCATAGCAAATTATTTCTGCAGACCTTTCATTTGTCATACTAAATACAAAATGGCTATAAATCTTCATCTATTTTTAAACATTAAGTAAGAATATTATTTATTTGATTTTAATTAATTGTTTAGTCAACAAGACTTAGAGAATTTCAAAGCAGAGGTAGAAAAACGTTCGGAATCATTGGATACAGTGAAGCAATCAACAGAGCAACAAGAATGCACTAGTTGAGTATTTCCGAATCGCGTAGTAAGTTTGTCTTATGCTTTCAGTGTTTTATCGATTGCTGTAAGACAACTTAAGTAGTCATTATTGATGCTCATTTTTATTTTTTATTGTTTTTCTTTAGTTAATACGTTCTTCTGTTTTGTTACTGGCTATTAAAAATAAATAATTAATTTTCAATCTTAATTTATATATGATGTATAACAATGTAGTGCCATTTATCTAGTCTCAATTTATTCTTATTAGCTGAAGTAATAATTAGTATCATCATAAATGTTGTAATATTTTACATTAACATATACATAAAGAACTGAGAACATGAGCTACTGGAACAAATGAAACTACTTAATAATATTTAACATGTTATTAAATTCTGATTTATTAGCCCAATTATTGTTAACATTAAAATGTAAACAAATTAAATGTTAACTATGTATTATATATTTGTTATTAATTTTAAATTACCCATGAGGTATAAAAACAGAGCTCATGTAGTTTTAAATTCCTAGTAGTGATTAAGTATAAAATTAAATAACATTTTTGTGTTATTTTAACACAGTTATCTCGTACATAAAAATTTAATTATTGGAATTAATAAGCAATATTTTTATTTAAATGTTACTTTTGTTAAAAATTAAATAATGAAATAAATTATGACAATAGGTTTTTGTTATATATATATATATTCTGTTATAATTGAAGTTGTTTTGTAATTTTAAATTCATCAAAAACTGTTTAGACTGCGATATTATTAGACTGGTAACAAGACAGTAGATTTATTTTAGAAAGTTTGTTGATTTTTTATACAAATCATTATTGTAGTTGAAAATTATACAAATAAAGTTTTTTAAAAAACAAAATTTTTATGAACCTATTTATTTTTCTAATTTTGCTCCTTTTTCCAATTAAATAAATAAGTAATCTTATTTGTTACACTGAGATAAAATTTGTATTTGCATCAGCCAATATCGTAATTATTACATTTCAGGAAGCAATGTGAAAAATGTATTCATTTTTATTTTATGTATACTAGTGCATAAAATATTCCATAAAAGTATGAACCTTCGGAATTTTTTTCTTTAGAAGACGTTGAGTTGAAAATATATTGCTGATTCTTTGTATGATTTATACGGTGGTCTCTCGTTGCCTTCTGTATCACAGTATAACCACCAGTTATATGGTCTCTGTATCTGCTGGTTGTTTGGTGTGTAGCTGTTTCTATCATTACAATTTACTTGTACATACACTCAATATTGTAGTTGCTGCTGCTTTACCACAAATTCCTTTTTAGTCACCTTTTACGACAGACAGGAACAATCGATGGCCAATTCTAATTCCGACCAACAGAGGAAAAACTCCCTATAGTATTCCCTCCAAACATATAATACTATAGTATATTCTATGTTTACAAAATAATGCGGAAATAAAAACTGAAAATACTATTCAGTTTTTACGAAAGTTTGAACTTTTTGAAGTGTTCTATATTTTTTTATTTCACTAAAAAATAGATAAACACTGGCGTTTTGGGAAAAAAAAACTAATTAAATTAAGGGCACCAAAAAAATAACCCCTCTTGAAAAATTTTCTATCTCTAAAGAAAGGAAGTGTTAACCAAATTATGCTACCTGCAGTTATAATCGGATCAGATATTATTTTACAAAATATCAGCCATTGCTTTAGGTTTCTTAATATACCTATACTATTTTGTTTTATTGGTCATTAAATTGAACAAAAAAATAAATTCGATTTGAAGACGTTATTTTTTTTAGATTCGCAGAGTGTTGAGGGGTTGAGTTGATTTTATTATGATATGTTTTTATTTTAGATTCTGAGTAGAGTGAAGAAGCTTATGGTTTGACAAAGATGTTTATTTTTTTTTCTATGGACAACTTATCTACCAGTAATTTTGTTCCGATTTACAATGATAACACTTTTCTATAAAGGAAATCTGACTGGGGAGATTACTTTAAGGAGGTAATTATTAGATCTGGATTTTTCCCAGTAAATGGGAAAAACCGGAAAACCATAAGAAAATAGATTAAATAACTAAAATATTAAATTATTTTACCATAATATGTCATATATATTGTTGACAAAACAACACTATTAACTGAACTAACTTAGAATAGTTTTTTTCGTTAGCAATAGTTTATCGTTGCTTACAGATATATATTAATTTCCCGTTTGTATCCTACCTTCCAAACTTATGATCTACAACAGTGGCTGCATCCATGTGTGTAATTGTCCGGCTTTTTTTTTGTCTAAACAAGTTTTCGAAAAGACATTTTGCTCCGTTGTACCTTTTTTGAAAGAAAATTTTTCTAGTAAGTGTATTAAAATGTCATTTTTTGATTTTCCAAAGGATTTTCAAAACGATAGAAAAAAATCGAATAGAAATTATAGTTAAATAAAACGGTAAATATTTATTGCATTCCGCGGCATTTCGTTGGGAATAAATTTTGTTATATTCTTATTTAAATTAAAAAATTTTAGAAAAATTCCCTAAAAAATATAGAAACATATAGAAATAATTATGTTCTTTCGTTTGTAATCATTAGTTTTTTTTAAAATCGACTTACAAATAATATTTTTTTGAGTTTAAAAATGAAAAAAACCGTGCAAAATTAGCTATCGTTCGATACTAAATTTTGTTTATATTCATATTTAAATTAAACATATTTAGAACAATTACCTACAGAATATAGAAAGATAAAGAAAAAATTATGCTCTTTCGTTTGTAACTACTAGTTTTTTTAAAATCGACTTACAAATAACAGTTTTTTAAGTTTTAAATTGAAAAAACCGTGAAAATTCGCTATCGAACGATACTAAAATTTTGTCTATATTTTTCATAAAATTTTAACTATTTAGAAAAGTTCTCTAAAGAATATGCCATTATATAGAAAAAAGCATGCTCTTTCGTTTGGAATAATCAGATGTTCGAAAATCGGCTTAGAAATATCACTTTTTTTCAATTTATTATTGAAAAAACCGTGAAAATTCGCTATCAAACGATACTAAAATTTTGTCTATATTCTTCATAAAATTTTACAAATTCGAAAATCGGCTTTGAAATATCACTTTTTTTCAATTTATAATTGAAAAAACCGTGAAATTTCACTATCGAACGATACTAAAATTTTGTCTATGTTCTTCATAAAATTTTAAATATTTAGAAAAGTTCTCTAAAGAATATGCCATTATATAGAAAAAAGTATGCTCTTTCGTTTGGAATAATCAGATGTTCGAAAATCGGCTTAGAAATATCACTTTTTTTCAATTTATAATTGAAAAAACCGTAAAAATTCGCTATCGAACGATACTCAAATTTTGTCTATATTCTTCATAAAATTTTAACTATTTAGAAATGATCATTAAAGAATATGCCATTATATAGAAAAAAGCATGCTCTTTCGTTTGGAATAATCAGATGTTAGAAAATCGGCTTAGAAATACCACTTTTTTCAATTTAAAATTGAAAAAACCGTAAAAATTCGCTATCGAACGATACTCAAATTTTGTCTATATTCTTCATAAAATTTTAACTATTTAGAAATGATCTCTAAAGAATATGCCATTATATAGAAAAAAGTATGCTCTTTCGTTTGGAATAATCAGATGTTAGAAAATCGGCTTAGAAATACCACTTTTTTC
>CABPRJ010002391.1:0-55202 GCA_902439185.1 Cinara cedri
AGCGAGTGCACTATTTATTGAGACGTGATATTAATTTACGTGTTTCCATATCACCTATACCCGTGGGCTATCTATAGCGTATTAAATCTATGATACTGCTGCCATTATAAAATTAACGGCGGTTGATAGGTAATAAACCCAATTTAATAAACGCATTTGATGTTTCCATTGACCACTATAGGTTAAAATAAATGAGAAAAACGATATTTTGATAATTTACCAATTTTACCAGTCAATTAATTATTATTTATAAAATCAGGAGTGTTACCGTTACCGATAATGTAAAAAATCAGTACAGAAAATTTGGGAGTGCTAATTTTGATTTCGGGAGTGCTAAGCACTCCTAAGCCCCCCCCCCCTCCTAGTTGCGCCCTTGCTCGGACGGATGCCCGTGCACCCGGGTACACCCGGTTCTGAAATTCGCGAACACAACAACCGCCGGAGCAAATGCACTTGCCGTCCCGAACCCGTCCGAATCACGGTGCAGCATTGTGGCGTTGCCGGCGATTGATATGTTTGAAAAGTGCTCGCGGGACGCGCGGAAACAATCATTTTTTTTTCCCCTCGACCCGTCCGTAGGAAACCACAACGGAAACCGCGTGTAATAAACTTGTATACCGCGTGCTGCGGTGCGTGTGTCACACATCGTCCGCTGTACAGCTATCGTACCGTTTCATCTTAACGGATTTTCGCGCGATGTGCGCATTGTTATTAGACACGGGTATAAACACTTTGTACAACGTAATTGGGGGGGGGGTGGCGTAGGTGGGCCGCATAATACGCGTATCGATTGTAGTTTTATTCAAGCGAGACTTTGGCGAAAAGACAAATAAAAACTTTTCGAATACGCGTTATACACGTTTGTCTGTATAAACGAAAAAAAAACGAAAAACGAAAAACACAAGTGACCTATTCGCGCGGGGTGTCGAAAAGTTAACGAGTAAAATAACAAAAGGACGGACACGCTTCGCACGCGAATGCGTCCGCTTTTGTTGGCGAGAAGTTGGGAATGTATGATGTGCAGACGGATATTCGATGCACAATGTGTAAACGACGATAACCCATTGCTAACCGATTCTGAGCGGAGTTCACTCGATAACGTTGCTTTGTCAACAATATATATATATGTACAGTCAAATTCGCTTATAACGATCTTCTAGGGACCTAGGGAATCTGATCGTTATAACCGAACTTCGTTACATCCGGATCATGAAAAGTAACATGATTTTTTGAATAAAATTAATTTATTAAACATATTTTCGTCAAAACGGCAACTAAACGACTAAGAAACGTAGGTGTTCTGTATACAATACGGTCGTACAAGACACATTATCTGTAACAGATAAGATTAAGAATTATCGATCTGGACGAAATCAAATTTACTACACAATGTACAATGTACATGCATATTGTTAATCGCCATGGGTGATTATAAAAACCAATTTTCGTTTTAAAATAACATCGCTACATCCGGATTATCGTTATAACCGATATCGTTATATACGAATAAAAGTATTATACATAACATTTGAAACCAACCAAATACATTGATTGGAATCGTTTTGCCCGGAATATACGTTATATACGGCACCGAATTCGACTGTATGTATTATTTCGTATTATGGTGAAATGATTATAACGTGCGTTTCCGTGGCAACAATGGTTATTTAACGAAAAATTAAAATAATAAAACTTAATAACAACAATAAATAAATAAAATCGGTCGCCAATCGCAACCTTGTTTTTAATCTTTTGATCAATTTTAATCTAAAGAACCAGGTTTTTCTCATTATCTCGAATATTAATGATAATTTCAAAAAATGACCTCTTTAAAGTACCACCCAGAGAACATTTCCTTTCAGAAAAGGTGCTATACTCGATAATCGAAGTATGCTTTCTGGTAGAAAAAGTGTTAAAAAAAAAAATAATGATAATAATAAACATTTTTTTAAAACTCAGAATCTCTCCACTCAGAATCTAAAAATCGTGTAGTTTTCAATAGTGAATAGGTTAAAGCACTTTACCCAAATATTAAACAAAGTAAATAATTACTCACCAGTACATATTGTTGTTGTTCGTCTTCGTGTTAGTTTTCTATCGAAGTTTGAAAATTACCCGGTCTAAAAAGGTTTTCACTGCACTTAATAAGTTCCTCCGGTGTTATATCGGAACCGCTCGCTTGTTTTATGTTTTTCCCTACTCTTCCTGCAAATTTTTCGTTACACTATATGAGATGTGAGAACTCATATCGCCTTCTCCTCGGCCATGCTACGACTGGAATATTATTCTTAGAGCACCGACCCGTAGTTGGGCGTTTAATATCGACGATAATTTTAGAGTCGGTCGACTTTTCCAATTATGTATACAACAATTTACAAATTTTTAGTAACCGATTTTTTTTTTTTTTTTAGTCCGGATTCTGGCGATTTTCCCGCGCGGACGGACTGGGAACTAATGTCGCCGAAAGCCATATTGTTATTATTTTTTTTCTTTCGATTTTCTTTTCGAAAAATGTTTTTTATCATATTGCGCGAACGCCGCACACGCTATTAATAAATCGTCGATCGCGGACCGACCGCGTGTGTGTTAGCGCACACCGTACAATACACAGTGTATTACACAGCATGTACGCGCCGACGACGATGAGTTGTGCGCGTATATTCTTTTTCGTGTACTCGTGTTCAATACAAGTATATTACCATTATTATTATCATTATTTGTGCGATCTTGTCGATATATCCGAACGCTTTTGTACCGCCGACCGGAGTAAATGCGGCGCACTTGTCGGAGTAAGTAAATTATATTGCCTGTATACGCGTACGGTACTTGTGCGTACACATAAAACGGACCGCCGGCGATATACCGTCGGTTAACACACGACGAACACTTTGTGTTATGCGGCTGCGTACACGCCGACGCGGTCGTGAGCCGTGACGGTATAACATCGTAGGACGTTATAAAAATGTACGCGAGACCCGTGCACGGGTTACCGGCACCTAGGTCCTGTGCGCATGTACCCGGGCTGGTATCCGGTGACGGCCTTCTTTACCGGCTTGAAAGGCCCGCGCGAACGTGCGGGCGAGTACGTTGATGGCGAGGACGTGACGAGTCCGTGGTCCCGTCGCCGACCGTCTCTCGGTCTCGTTGACGGAGCGCGGGCGTTTTTTTTTCCGCGAAGAAATTTTCAAAAAAAAAAAACGCCTGCGAATATGCTGCGGCGTCGATTTCGCGCCCTCGCCGTTCTCACGCCCTCTTTTTCCACCCTCGCCCTAAACTTTCGCCCGAACCCGATCCCCCGCACCGTCCCCCTCGTACGCCCGTCGCCGTTCACGATCATCGCACCCGACCGCCTCTTTTTCGGTCTTCGTCTCCCCCTCTTTCGTCCTACGTCTATATTCGCGTTACGATTCTTACGCTGCTCCCGGTTCCTCTCTCCTCGCGGACCGCACCTGTTCCCAGTACGATTTTCTCTCGGTTCGTCCGCCACGACCGTAGCCACACCTACGGTACCGCTTACGCTCTTCGCCGTATCTTCTCTCGTCACTCCGCGCATCCGCTCGAGCGTACTCGCGTTCCCGTCTCAGCTACACGCTACCGCCCGACACTCCGAACAACACAACACTGCCGGTCTCACCGCCACACGGTCGCGGAACTCGCTCCCCTTACCCAACTGACTCGGAAAAGTGTAAATTTCCTGCAACGGTCCTCCCCGTTCCCGTGTTCCGGACGGACCTGTATAACGGCTGTGTTCGACGCGTCGCGCTCGCGCACACCGTACCTACCCGTTTATCAGTAGTTTTTCAACCCGTTATCGCGTCCGTTCGGCCACGGCTGACGTCATCGCGTGCGAATCGCGCGCGTTTCACGGACGTTCCGGCCGGGCTTTTCGAACCCCGGACACCGTCGCGCAACGGCCGGGAAACGAAACGCGCCGGTGTGCGCGCCGAGTCGCGGCCGACACGTCATTGCGGCCGCACTGCCGCGGTATAGCCGCGCGTACTGACAACACGGCGATAAATAACAGACACGGGATTTTTCGCACCCGCGGTCCGATTTCCGTGCCGTTCGACGGGTATCGCGGCCGGGTACGCTGCTGGTCGGGTTGATATTTTTCGCGCGCGATATTTTAAAAACGCGCGAGCCGCACGTGCGACGGGTAGGTAATACGGGCGATACGTGACGATGTACTCGCAGCGAGAATCGTTTGCGGATTTGCGCGACGGCCTGATGCTTGGGCAGAACGTGTACCCTGCGGTACGGTCGAGAATGCGGTACGCGCTGCGGTGCGCCGGGTTTCTTTTAATCACGCGTCATTGCCGTGGCACGTTGATTGCTATTATTTCACGGTCGAAACGCCGCCGGTTCCGGGACAATATTGTCCGGCGAATTATTTTTAACGGCATGTTCACTAGGAAAAAAACAAAAATGCCCCGCTAGGCTTTTCTCTTTCGCTTTTGTAAAAAAATAATTACCTATCGTACGGGAATCAACGGTCGATTGGTCCCCGCAATATGCAGACAATCGCCCCCCCCCCCCAGACGGCGTAATTTTATGCCCGGACAATTGGTCTCCGGGAAAATTTCGTTTTCACATTTTTGAACACAGGATAACTTACAACATAACACATCGGAATCTTTCGACAATAAACTGCAACATATTATCCAGATTAAACGCCCGAGTATTTATATGCTTATTGAATCAATACAGATAATTATTTCAACTACAATCATATAATTGACTAAGAACAATGACAATTTATTTTTGAATAATTTTATGAAACGTAAAAAAAATGCCCGTGCGGGACGAAAATTTCCGAACGTGCCAGCCGTGAAATATCAGCTACTTTATCCGCAAGAGGGCGCGTATCTCGTATATCAAGCGTCCTTCTTTTATATCGTTTTTTTTTTTTTTTACCGCCAATTTTGTTTTTGACACGCCGTCGAGTCGGTAAAAGTTGTTTGCGGTAAATGTGTACGCGCATGCGCTATACTTGATGTCCGCGAACGATGTATCGGTACAATACGCAACGAAACCTTCCGAGGAGTCTGGTTCGAATTTAAATTATTTTGGACTGAACGAACCGAGGAGTGTTTAGATTTTAATATTTATAGTTGTAAATATATTTATTTTTTTTATTGTTTTCATAATAATAATCGGGATAAAAACCGATTGGTACACTTCGCACCATGACGGGTGGATCGCTGCAGTTACTATTGTTGGGGTGTTGAGAAAGTATAGTATAAAACTATATCCTACAAAGTGATATAAACGATAAATAAATTAACGCAACCGAAAAACGATTCAGAACAAAGTTCGGCTATACACGTTTCGAAATGTCGTATTAAATTCGAGCGATTTTTCTGTTCACTCGCCATATAAATTGAAAACGTCAAACGCCTCTGAAAATAGTTCGAAAATCGTCAAATGGTTTAAAAATCGTGCCAAATTGCATGTAAATATCATAACGTGACGGTACACATGTCATAAACATAATTACCCCTTCTCCCCCCCCCAAAAAAAAAAAAATCGAAAATAACCACACCGTATAAACTCTAAGGGCGAACCGCGCGGAAAATCGAAAAACCGGCAATTTTTACGCGCCGGTCGAACAAAAGAACTGTGGCGGGGGAGGTGACGGGTGGCCGGGAAAAACGGCCAGTGTAAACGGTCGGCGTAACCGTGAGAACCGCGCGGCGTGGACGACCCGGCGGCGGTTACGGCGCGGTCCGCGCGTTTCGTCGGCGGGCGGTGTGGGACCGGGGAGAATATCCTCGCGCGAAACCGTCGTGCGCGGACAACCGGCGGCGGCCGGAACCGGGCGCGGGCATCGCGGCCGCGGTTATTTACCGGCGCGATAGCGCACGAGAAAAATAACATCGCGTTTTAACGCATTTCCCCCTCCCCTACCTCCCCCCCCCGCCGGTAACATTGTTGTAATATTGTATTTTATCGCGTCGCGGCCCGTACGGTACGTTCGTCGTTGTAACGTTATTATTATTACGACCGCGGCGGCGGTAATAATATTACCCGCGCGCCCGTTGTAGGCGGTCGCCAGGCGCGGCGGGGTGGGAGACGGACGGACGGCGAAAAAGTAAAAAAAAAAATTAAAAGAAGACGAAAACCCGAATCGAACCGAACTCGCGTGGCGCGCGCGCGTGTGCGTGTGTGTGCGCGCGTGTAGCGCGCGGCCCGTAGTGGGGAAACGAGCGGTGTTGTTGTACGGTGTAGTGTAGCGTAGTAGTAGTAGTACGGGTGTAGTAGTAGTAGTCGCCCGCAGTCACCGACGACGACGGCCGGCACCACTGCGTGCGCGTTGCGTACTGTTATTGGACCTTATTGCACGTTGTACCGCCGCGGCCCGACGACGACCAGGAAAACGACGTCGCAGCCGGCAACAGTACCGCCGCAGACCGCCGTTTCCGGACAGACGCGCGGCCGGAAGGAAATCGCGCGCCGCCGCCACCGTCCGAGAGGACAGGTAAGCCCGCGCGTTGTCATTACGTACGAGAGCGCGCGCGTGCGCATATCCGTTTTATTCGCGCGGAAAAACCGTTTCCGGGGTGCCCCGACTAACACCCTATCCCCACCCGCAGCCCGGCGGCCGACTGACCCTGCCCCACTCCCGGCGTCCCGGCGGAGCGATGAACTCTTCGCCGGCTGTGCAACAGGCACTGCACCACCACCGCCAACGACAGCAACAACAACAACAACAACAACAACAGCAGCAGCAGCAGCAGCAGCAGCAACAGCAGCAGCATCAACAACAACAACTGCAGTCGCCCGACATCAACGTCATCAGCAACAACAACAACAACAACAACAACAACAATAACAAGAACGAGGTGGCCATGGGACAGCTTTTGCAGAGATCGCTCCAGAACGTCGCCCTGTCGTTGCAAACGACGTTCGTCTCGTCTCTGCAGCAGGCCGCCCTGTTGCCGCCCGATTCGCCGGTGGCCGCGGCCCTCAACCTGCAAGCTCTCGAGTCGTACATCACGCTGCAACGGTTGACCGCGGTACCCCGTCAACCGGTGGCCGTCGCGGCCGCCGCCGAACGCTCGCCGGTCGCCGCCGCCGCCAACACCGCCGCGAGTAGCGTGGTGGTCGTGCGAGAAGTTTTCGATGGAGACCACGACGACGACCGACCGTCGTCATCGTCGTCGTCGCCGCCGCTGTTGGACGACGACGAAGACGAAGACGAACCGTGTCTGCTGTCGGACGCGAAAAACGGCGCTGCGGCTGCGGCGGCCGCAAAGGCCGCGGCCACGGCCGCCATAGTCGTCACCACCGCGGCCGGCAGAAGCGGCCGTTTGCCGGCCTTCTCCAAAGAGCTGTCCGGGCTGTCGCCCAGAGCCAACAGGCTGTCCGCGTCGTTGACCGCGGCCGCGGCGGCGGTCGACGAAAGCTCTTCGGCCGCCGCCGCCGCCGCCGCGGACGAACCCGTCGCCGCCGTCCTACAAAATCATCTCCACCACGACGTCAACGGTCCCGCCCCGAGGCCCAAGAAACAATTCATCTGCCGGTTCTGCAACAGGCACTTCACCAAGTCGTACAACCTGCTGATACACGAGCGCACCCACACGGACGAACGGCCGTACTCGTGCGACATTTGCAAAAAAGCGTTCCGAAGGCAGGACCATCTCCGGGACCACAGGTGAATATAACGCTAATGTCAATTAATACCGATCGCAATCGCGTTTTGCGCGTACCGCCGTTGCGACTCGGATCCGGTGACCGTGTTTCATGCCATCGCGGTGCCAGCGCGGGAGAAAGGGCCGCGGCGGTCGTGCCTTTCCCTCGCGGATCGTGCGATACCGTCGAAACCGCCGCGTATGTACACGCTCGGGATGAGTCACATTATTATCGTTTTGCGCGCCGCGGACGTTAACGAGTTCCGGTTATGAGCTCCGGCGAAACGTGTCCGTCTCTACCGTCCCGGATCGGCGGCGGTCGCGTGTGGTTGGGCCCGGGCGGTCCGGTCATAGGCGCACGGGTACAGGGTACGCCGGCCGGTTCGGGATTTCGGGAATCGCGTATCGCGTTTTTAACATCGCGAACCTGCAGCGGCGATCGCGTCGGTGCGATATTGAGAAACGGACGTGCGGTCGTCGGATTCGAGATTTTCGACCGTAAATGCTGTTGCCCGCGCTCGGTACGTAGGGAAAGAATTCGAGATAACGCCCCGGCCCTCAACCCCCCCCCCCTCTTGACTGAGCGGACGTGCGACGGTCAACGATTATTTGTTATCGATGCATTTTTGAACAAAACATAATAAAAAAAATGGTTGGGTTATTAAACCTATTCAAATTGTGTAGGTATTTAATTTAAAAAAAAAAAAAAAAAAACCCGTTCCAATATCTCCAATAAATTAAGGAAATGAGAATCCGTTCCTATCACGAGTTTTAACTTGAAACTTCTGTGTGTACTGAATAAATAGCGGTTTTCACTTACACCATACTGTCGAATTTTTTGAATTTTTTTTTTTTCTATTTTAAACGTGCGAGCGATTCGGGAAATACGACACGAAAAACACGGGCACCTCGTCGACGTGTTCCACACACGCGCGACATTTGAACCCGTCGCCGCGTTCGGCTGGTTGAAAAGTCGGTACCCATATTATAAGTGCATAGGTACCCGGTCCTTTTGAACGGCGAGCTGCTTTTATCGGCCCGCGACTTTTAAAACTTCAAACGAATCCACTGTTTTCGGAGGTACGTACCGAGATACGTCGACAATACGTTTTAATTTCGAATTTTACAGCGTCGCCCAAAACCGGCACGAGCGTCGCGCCGTACACAAATAAAGACAAATCTAATCGATCGGTCGTCGTCCCCATTGTGTACCGCGTACGTACCCGTACAATAATAATTGTCGCGAATGACTTCGTGCCGTTCCGCCGCACATACAGGGCGATCGGCGTGACGTTATAAGGCATTAGTGTTCATACAACAGACTCCCCTGTCCCTACCGAAAACTTAAACGTGGGATATCTCGTCGTAATGCGGGTCGCCGTTCGAAAATCAAAAGTATAGGTAACGACGGTTCCACACCTTAAAATAAGGGCGACATAAAAATAACCGCGCCGGAACGTTTTGCAATTACTCGTACAAGTAATCCAAGACACGAAATCCCGAAAAAAAAAAAAAAAACCAACACATTCCGTGATAAATTCCGTTTAAATTGTATGCGAAACGCCTAGATCCATCTGATATTTGATTTTTAATTCGTATACACATCGTGATTGTCGTGAGTTATAGTTAGGTTTTTCTCTTGGTACTATTGTATACAATCGATACGGTTGACAATTTTTGTTTTGTTTGACTGGTGTTGTGCATTCGGAAAACATCGATGAGTGTATTGCTCCCCCAGCACAAGCTCAGCATTCAGGGGCCCTTCAATATTGTTGAAATTAAATTAACCTAAAATTTACCTGTTGTATATTATTTTATTGTCGATTATATATATTATTATTATTATCATGTCGATCGCCCTGTATACGCGTGGGTGTTAGTGCCGCAGTTAGCGTGTGATGATATTCGCTTTATCCGCCCGTCTCGCGATAGGATAGCAGCGCACTGGTGCGCACCGGACTTTTCGGCGGTTCCGACTTTGGCGCGTACGGACCCGAATATACGTCGGAGCATTCACTGCGCCGCGGACGAACGGCGTTTTTTCTAAAACTATTATTTTCATTTTTAAAATTCGGCGCGTATCCGATGTAATCTCGCTTGACTGTTGACCGTTCACAATTGCATTGTTGATCGCATTAACGAACGGTATTATCGAAATTGTGAAAACCGTTCGGTCGAGGCACGAGAGGTAGTTTCAAATGTTCTCATTCGCGAACCGTCCTTTCGCCCCGAACCCAACCGAGGCCGCGCAATCGTGTTGGAGTGCATTCGGCACTCCTCGCTATAGTACCCGTATTACGGGCGAGACGGACCGAGCAGACGAATCGCGTCTGGAGGCCCCTCGAACGCGGCGTACGGGTTCCAGATTTTAAAATGTTTTTTTTTTTTTAAAAAAAAGTTTCAATCCGCAAATCGATTTACATAGAAAGCGTACGTTTCGCGTCTTTGATTAGTTTAACTTCATAGCAATATTCGGCTCGCGCGTTCTCCGCCTCGGTCTTTCACGGTTCACTTCCACTACTCGGCGGCCCCCGAGTTTTTCGGGCTCTTACGCGTGCACCGGGCTCAGTAGAGTACATCGTCTGCGATACTTGCGATCGTGCCATAATACTTCCGAGACACCCCTAATAACACCCCGCAATAGAGTAGACACAGTTGCGCAGAGTGTAACGTGGGACATGTGCGCCCCTTCCCCGTCATTAGGTCTACGAGGGCCGATTTCGGTGTGATCGGCGTCATTTAACACGTATGAACTCCCGGGTTAATTTCTCGTTTCAGTCCGCCCCCGAAGCCGCGGCGGAGTCTCTCCGTGCCTCGGCGTATCGTCACGCTGCCGTCTCGATCTTTTACAGCCGTGCCGTCTGGCGAAGTTCTGATCCCTTTTACCGATTCCCAACGCTTCTAAGCGCGCGCGTCTTCGTTTCTGTCCGTTTCTTGTTCCCCAGCGCCGCACGATGTCTGAAGCCTCTAAAACGTTTTCGTCTGAAAATTTTGTTTGAACTCCGCGTTTCGCTACTTACGCGTTATACGTACTGATCCGCATGGACAGTCGAGCAAAATGTTTGTCGGTGTTTATTGTTTTTTCATTAGTAGCAAATGCCTTTTTTGCCCGTTTTATTATGTTGTTTTTTTTTTCTTATCGCGTCCACGCTAATCACGTCGTCATCCTTAACCTTGGTACCCTGTACCGCTAAAGGATGTTACTCACTCGCGAATAAAATGTGCGCTTGATACTAGTTAAACTTCTGTGCTTTTCTAGGAGGTTCATTTCAGTCGCTTATTCTTACGACGGGCGTGAACAGTGCCGATGGTGTATTTCGGATTCGTTTTAACTATCGCCGTAAAACGAGCAGACGGGATACTGTTCGCTTTTTCAACATTTGTTTTTTTTTTTTTTTTTAATTTCCAGTCGGATCTAAATAACCGTACGCGGCCGACAACCGGACGCGATAAGTAACCGTCTACCTGTATAGAAGAAAAAAATAAATAAAACTATACAGACATTATCGTTATTGTCCACGGACGCGTATAAAATACACGATAATATTATTATCCTCGAATCCTACCCGGGTCCCTTTGTCGTGCCAGCGTGTACAACGAACAACGAAAGACGATCACGTCGTGAAACGTATTAATTTCGGAAAATCGTGATGGGTTTCGTTTATTTTTTTTTATTGATATCGTTCGTTATCGTATTATTAACGTCCGCATATACGCCCGGCCTAACCCAAACGCGTATAATTGTGGCACGCGGTCGTTTTATTTTTTTTTTTCTCGGTTTTTACGACTGTTGTCGTTTTGTTTTTTACCCGAATGACCGTTTCCTCGGACGAGCGTTATGTACCTATAGAGGTAGGTAAGTAGGTAGGTAGATAGGTATAATATACCGGATTGTTTAGGCGTATACCACCCGCGATCGCGGTGGTGTTACAATAATAATTCAATATTATGATTATCTTCGGAGGGTGGTGGTGCGGCGTCGTGTGTGCGTCGCGGTTATCGAGTTAAAAAGATGTTATCGTCTCGGGTTTTTTTATTTTTTATTATTATTATTATTATTTCTCAAATAATAATTTACGAGGTTCACCGAAAGCGGTACCGGAATAATGTGTATGCGGTATAAAAAAAAAAAAAAATGCGTATAAAAAAAAAAATCCCACGTCGACCTATGCGCGTCCGCGTATCGAGTTACCGTCGCCGCGTCTTTTACGACGATTCTCCTCTCGCCAACGACGACATCGCGCAGAGATCTACAAGCTCCGATCATTTGCGCGATACACGATTTTAATCGTCCGGTACGTATACCGTGTATATATATATACACGTATATACATGTATGTGTACGGTAACGTCCAGTCATCGTGTGTCGCTCCTATCCTCACGATATCGCGGGGCCGTTCTCCCGACAGTTCACATTATCGTATACATATATATCGTTTGTAACGGCCGTCCGCGGCACGTACCCGTACGGAGTCGCGTATTATGTTACGAAAACGGTATTTTATTTTATTTTTTTTTTGAAAAATCGAAAAGAATTTTTATTGGGTAGGTTGGACGGCGAGAAGATTCCTATTTCGGACGAAAACGATGCGCGCGCGATAATCGGTCCGGTTTTAAATTATACGCGGGTATTATTACATTATTACACGCATCCGTTTATATCGCGTCCGGGCGCTCGCCGTCCTCTTCTACCCGCCAAGTCTTTACAAATCGCTCTATATCTTCGGTCTCCCGCGCAGTCTTAATACCGGCGCGCGTTCTACGACATCCCGTTTAACTCTATGATGTCTATCCGCCTCTGCCCGGAAGTCTTCCTCTACACGTATGGTCTACGGAGAATATTAAAAAAAAAAAAAAAAAAATTACGAAAATTCGGTAACTGTCTACAATACAATGGTAACGTTTTAGTCCGCACGCCGATTTTCAGGCCGTAAAGCCCATTGTATGGGCTCCGTACGGCCAGTTTGTTTATCCCCGGAAATTCCTCCCTTAAATAGAAATGATTCGGACAGTCTTCTATTACACGGCTCATGGTCCGCCGCCGACTCTTTTAGGCCCCGTTTTTTCCGTGCACATCTGCCTCGTCCGGTTCCAAATCTCTTTAGATACGCTCATCGCCTTCCGGTTAGGTTTACCCCTTGAAGTGGTGCACGGGTCGGTCTTCAACCGACTGTCCATTTGTCGGCAATTCATTTATCCATTGGTTTGTCCGTTTAGCGGGTAGAGTCACTATTCCAACAACGTTCCAAACTGGTTTTCTCCCCTGTATAGGCGTTACTCCGTCGATAGTGTCTGCCTTTATACATCGTTTATTACCGGCTGTGCACATTGGATCGCGCCATCCGTTCCAAACGTTTGCCCCTTACAAACCACTCGATATTGGGTTTTAGATACGTTCGGTGCGCCTCTCTAACGGTTCTCGTTCCGCATTACCCGTTTTAGGGCCGTAGACACGTCACGGTGTTTTTCTCACGAAAGTCGGTAATTTCTCTCGATCACGCCGTCGGCGCAGTCTTCGGCCGTTTGAATGGTTCGTTACAGTTCTCCGCACACGTTGTAATTCGACTCCTCTGAACTCTCCTTGAACTCTCCCGCGTCCGTGCGTCTATCACGTTTCGTTTCGCGAATTCAATCCTCGGCGTTCCTGTCGGCCGATTATAGAACTGCAATACCCACGGCGCACTGCGTTTAGCTATCGCGACGCGGTAAACGCCCCCGTCATTTCGTTCCTTCCGAATTTCATAATGAGCGCTATGAAGTTCTCGTTTTTCATTTGTTCCCGTTCAGTGTACACGGTTCTTGTCGTGTTGTAATTCCCGCGGTCCGCTTTAGTTTCAAACGATAACACCGCGGCCTTTATACATTATAGGGCCGCGCGTGTGCGGCTTTGGACATTTTTCGTCCTATCAGCAAGTCAATACCGAGGTTCACCCGATCGCAGCGTTCGGTAGACAACGCGAATTCGATGCGAGACGGCGCGCAGTGTACTGTTCAATCGCGTAGCGTCCGCGCGGAGCACCACTTTATCTCACCGATCACGTGTGTAGTGCACACGAGTGACGCGATCCCGTGAAAAAGCCATAATGTTATAATCGAGCCGACATGGAAATCGCGTGTCGGACGCGTCGGTCCGCCAGAAGACTTCGGCCGCGATAATCGCCCGTCGAACCCGTTCATCGATATCGATAAATGTCTTTCGAAGCCGTACGTTTTTTTACTGACCATAGCCGACGCCACCGCGGAAACGCTATTCAGAAGTATATCCTTCCCGCTCGGGAACCAGGAGCTGTACAAAGTTACGCCCTTTTTTTTTTTTTTTTTTTTTTTTTAATTTACCCATAATCACACGCAAACATATTTTGCACTGTCGTATTGATTATATTTTCATATAACTATGAAACTATAGCTGAAATGAATTATTGTGAAAAGAATTAACTGTGCGTGTTTTAAACTAGTTCAATTAAAATTCGTTAAACAATATGACATTAATCTTTTTTTTTTTTTTTTTTTTTTAAGTTTTCAACTCGTCGCTGCCCAGTTTTCATTTAGCATTTACAGTTCCCTGTCGGTCAGAAGGGCTTAAGTAGTTTTTATATAGTTTTCAAGCGAATGCAACTGCTAAACAACATAGCGGTACTGATAATTGGTTAAGCGGCTAAAATTCCACGCAATAAAAATGACTTATTGTGCCTATTTTTTGTCAAACATCACGTGTAAATTAAGATATTGTTTTATTTTTCAGTATAACACGCGTGCCGCCAAATAAACGGGGAACAAATCGCGTTAGGGACAAAATTATAATAGTAAAAGTGCCGAAACCGACTCGAGCCCCGGGACCTGGCTGGCACCGAACGCATGGGTAGTGTTTGTAACGTTTCGTTTCGGTTTTTTTTTTTTTCGAGAGAGAGTGTGCGCGAAACGGATACAATGTGCGAGACGAAACTGAGAAAAAATAATAATGATAATAAAAAAATACGATATTATTGTATCGATCGTTATAATAATAATATTATGATGGCTCGTCGTATAAATTTCACGCGTTCTTAATTCGTTTACATCGGACTGTCGCGGCTCTCGGCGCATAAAAAAACAAAAAAAAAAAAAAAAAAAAAAAAAAAAAACCATTATATCGGATCGGATCGGCGTGGGCGCGTGTAATTCCGTTTGTTATAACACTGCGCGATTTACATATTATTATTATACGATACGACACGATCATTTCGCGTTCGTTACACGCGCCGCGCCATCGGCCGGCTACAATATCGGTCGGCCGATCGGTTCGGAATTCTTCGCGCTCCGCGTCGTAACAATAATAATATCGTAACTCGAAAGGATGTCGGGACAATAATAATATTATCGAATGGTTTTTTTTTTCTTCTTCTTCCTTTTCCCCGCTCCTCCGCGCCCTTCCCTCGCCGCCGATAGTCCGCCGCGATCGCGATGACGATTCTATCGGGAATACGCCCGCGCGCGCGATTTCAGCGTTCGGCAGCGACGACTTTGGGCCGTTGGAGACGGCTGTATTACCGTCGTTATTGCCATCGAATGAAAATACGGCTAAACCGTTAGTCTAGCTCACTGCGTATGGAAACCCGATTGAAAAAAGACCGTTTTCGCCTTTTGTTACGTTTCTGGGCAGAGACACGAGTAATATCACAACTTAAAAACGCTTGTATATCTAGTTGGAAAAAAAAAAAAAAACCAGCCTTACAACAACGGTCTTTCACCCATAATACGTCTGTCGGTTCGATTTATTAGTACGCCTAGTTTTTGATAATAAAATCTTTTTCGCGCTTTTCCAATAAGGCCAGACACAGTAAATGAAAAACGATAAACATCGATAACGGTTCGAGCGAAACACGTCCGAACCGATAGTGTGGTACAAAGCATTTTTCTCGCGACCGTTTTGTCACAGTGCCGCATTGGGTTAGCCCGCGGCCGAAATTCCTTTTTCGGTTGCGCAGTGGTTGGTCGATGCCGCCCCTGGGTATTTCGCTCCCCCCCCCCTCTTGTGCATCCCCGTCAAATATGTTTTCACGTTTATAATGCCGGAGTATACGGTCGTTTTGATTTCGCGCGTAGCCCCGAGAGTATTACTTAACATGGTAATGTTGGTAATCGCGAAGTTTTCGGCGCTTTTATAATGTTTCATAGACGATCGTTTTTTGGTGCACGTCGCTAGTGAGGGAAGGAGAAGGGAGATTGAGGGGGGTTGGCTAAAGCCGACGGGTCGTAATAGTATTGTTGCCGCGTGAAAATCGTTTCGAAAATCAAATTCGTTTCTCGGCGAAGCGAGTGTTGACCGTTTTTTTTTTTTTTTTTTAACGCTTCGTGTCCGGTATACGTCTGCGTTGGCGCACGACCGGAGAAGCCACGGCACGACGACGGTATTATAATAATAATAATAAAAAAAAACGGCGAGTCCGCTCACATTATTATTATAGTTAAAATACGCCCGTGTACTTATATTTTTATAATAGTTATATTATTATTGTGTGTATATACGGGCGATAAAAAAAATAAAAAAAAAAAAAGACGCGTCGTTTTGGCGTCGTCGTCGAAAAAACCAGTCTGCGCGGTCCGGAAAAGAACAACCGAACTGCACGCGAGACGGACGACGACGACGCGTCGTCGTATTATCGTAAAATTATTTTTACGTCGTCGTTAGGTTAGCGGTTTTATTGGACAGTAAAAAAAAAAAAAAAAAAAAACCACATATACAAGGTGTATCCGCGGGATTCGACGGTTTCCTGCGCGATCGCGTGACGTAGAAAATTGACGAATCCCGCGGATACACTCTGTATACACGTGATGCTTGTAAAAAGTCGCGTTGGCGGAAGACCGTCGTCGTCAGATCGCTGGGCACACAATATTATTAATATCAAACCGGCTTGCCGCCGTGTTCACGACGATAGTGTAAACGCTCGTTATATAATATTATTATTAAAAAAAAAAAAAAATGAACGTTCAAGCTGCTAACGGGTAGGTCGCTGTTGTGGGTGGGCACAGTCGCGGGGACCGCATACGGAGGAGTAATATTATTAGTTTATGAACGGCACGCGCCACAACGGTCCATCCATGGCTCGGTAATATGTAAGTATGATCACAACTTTGTGACGCACGGGTGCAATGGCCGCCACTGGTAGTGATTACCGTCTCGTTTCAGTCTAGCTGATAATAAACTGCCAGCTGAGTTTTCTCTCCACGAAAACCTATGGAATAAACAGTTATGCGATCACACTTATATATTTAGCCGTGGGTAAATCTTTGCCGACGAAAATACGATTCTGATCGGAGTAGTCGTAGGGGTCGTGGTTTTTGCGCCCGTCGTCATTAAAACAGCCGGGAAATCAACAAAAAAAAAAACATAATAATAACGGACCTAGAGCGTGAACCGACGAATAGAAATGTTTCGAATAGTACTGTGGCGTACTGCGACAAAAAACGGGAGCAATTTTACTAACCGTAAACGAAAATCCGAGCGTCCTCTGCTAAAAACTTTAGAACTTCTTCGCTACACTCGGAGTTTAAAATCGATCGAATCGCGTGCCAGTCGATTTTTCGCCGAATTTCCCCGCGAGCACTTCCGATACGTCTGCGCCGTGCGATTATTTTGCCCGGACCGCATTGACGTGGGATTTCGCACGAGTGTAATAGTTCGAACTTTCGAAGCAGTGCCGTAAAAATTTACCGGCGAGAAAAAAAACGTTTATTAAGAAAATATTCGATTGCGGAACATTAAGAAACTTCAATGTCGGGGCTGTGGTCATAGCGCCCTCGCACCTCTCGCACCACCCAAGACGCGGCCCCGGTAAGAAGTAAACTTACGCATCCGATCTTTGCCTGATTTGTCCGCGAGACATTTCGACATCCGCAGTTCTACCGTTCGAGTACTGTACGGTAATTTGTAACTACGGTATTCGTACATTTTTTTTTTTTTTTATCCTTCAGTCGTATTGAACCGTCAGGCCGTTGTCCACCAACCGCCTCTAATTGTGTGCGTTACCCATTTGCCGTACGTTTGCACACAAACTCACAACTCTAATTTCTAATGCCTACGATAAAAAGACCCAAACACGACGCTATTTCGCTCGAAAAAAAAAAAAAAAAAAAAAAAAAACAGACAACCGCCGTACCAACACTGCAGACAATGTGCGCTCGGCTTGAGGTTCGATAACTATCAATTGTCATTACACCTAACGGCACGAAATTTGCAAATTCGCTACACGCCGTGGCGTGTTTGCAGTGATAAATGATCACTATTATTATAATTATTATAATTGTCACTATTATTTGATTATTAAATAATAGTTTAAAGTATCTAGGTATAAAGATGGACGATAATTGCTGGGATAATTTTCTCCGGACGAAGATAATAGATCAATAACAATTTTTTAACTATCCGGATAGAGACAAATAATCAGGAGCTTTTTATATCTAGATAAAAAAAAAAGAAAGACAATTCTGTTCGTTCCCAGTCATAAAACTAATTGCTAAAAGAGTAGTAAAAGCGTATCGAATCCGGTACACGCCATTTAGAGTCTCGCTTAACGCCCGTGTGATCGACGAGATGATTAATTTATCAATGAAAAACCAAACGTTTCGCCTATTGTTTCTACTGACGATACAAATCGCGATTCAAAATGTTTTTATCCGGACGGACGCGTACATCTATCTAGACGATTCGATTGTTCGTCTTGGACAACTCGTGTCTCGCTCGTCCGGACAAGATAATAGATGCGAACGGATTCACCGTCTGGATCGGTGTTTCGCAAACGCGGGAGGGGGACGGGGCGTCAACACGTTGCCGGGGAGGCGCGAGTAGTAGTCGCCGAATAAAATTTGCGTTTATCGAGTTATTTTTTCTTTTTTTTATTTCGCAACGCGCGGGGAAACAGTGAACAATCAATAACGCGCCCGGTTATCGGGTATCGGATACGGTCTGCGAGCGGGGCCGTATTATTCGGGCAGGGGCGACGGGAGACAGTCGCCCGGGCGGCTTTGGTCTTTTCGCTCGGCGTGTCGTTAAAATCCACAAAGGGAACGCGCAGAATTCTCGGGGTCCGCGGACCGCCGGTCTAGACGGCACTCAACAACGCCGGCGCGTTATCGAGACGATACTATCGGTGGCCGGCACACGGACGTTATTTACTTGCGGGAGAGGGGGGGGGTGATAGGGCGGAATATTATTTCGAAAGACGTTTGTGTTTTTCTCTGCGCCTCCCCTTGACGCCGCCGCGGCAACAACTCGCCGTGAATAATAAATACTATAAAATCGTCATTACGCGTTGTTATTATTATTATTACGGTACACACGACACTCCTCGGCCACGCCGCTTTTGTGCTGCGCGCGACGACCCGTCGTCGTCCCGTCCATTTATCACCGCCGCCGCCGCCGCCGCCGCCCGTGGGAACGCCAAAAGGTCAAGTGGCACAGCGTTCAAAAGAAAACGCCTCGAGGCCGCCGACAACGGGCGCGGGTACACCCCTACAACACGCGCACGCATACGTCACCCGTACATTTTTAATGGCTTCATTATGTTGTTAGACGGGGTCCATTAAAAACCGATCGCGCGCGATACAAAGAAAACGCGACGTACAATACGCGCGCGTGCGTTCGTCGCTGTTACGGTTAGGTTCGGTTGGGTTCGGTTGCGTTCCGACCGCACGTTTGCGGCCGTCGTTGTCCCGGGTGTACGGCACACGCCGCGGCGGACGTCCGACTTTACCGGCCGTGGTCGCGACCCGGCGCGCGCGGTACGCTGCCGAGTCGGTTTTAAAAGTTTCGGGTGGTTTTAGCCGCAGGGCTCGCGTACGGAACGTCGCCGGCTCGCATAGGGGAAACGGAAAAACTCGACTGTCCCGACGGCCGTGCGAAAACCCGATAATAGTCCGGGGAGCGAGTGTCCCGAGCGTAAATCACGCCGCTAATCGGAATATCGCTTGTAAACGCCGGACCCGTGGTGATTTTCCGGAGGCTTATAATACAGGACCCGGGTTCGCATTCGGAACAGTGGGATTTTTCTCGTGGTTCTCCTAACGTCCGAGAAAACCCGGGAATGAACGGGGAGTACATACGCAACAGCGTTTACTGTCGCGTTCGATTCGATTCGTTTACGTTTTTGGTTTCCTATTGTTTCGCGTCACTTACCGTCAAAAGAGCGGATTTTCCGCCAGATGGACATTTGTCCTGACGATTTTTTTTAAAATTTTAAAAATAACCGACAACGAGCGACGACGATACGACATACTGTGGGTTTCATTTGTATTGCCGATTTCCTTCCGAGTTGCAAGGGAAAAAAACCACGATTGACGTACAATAATAACGATTACCGAAAGTCTACAGAGCTCCGATCAGAATTGTTTTCGGACGTTATGCAAGTGCGCTTTTGATTAGCTCGAGACGTGTGTGACCGTCGTATTACCTTACGATTAGGTAAAACCCGTCGGCAACCGTTCGTCAAATTTTTAACGCGAGACTCGTTGGCAAATTCGTATAATATATTCCGTTCAACTCGACTTTCTCTTTCGCTATAATAAAATAATATTTCGATGTATTAAAAACGAAAAAATGAAATGATTATATTTTACCCATATTTCGGAGGGGCGACGTGCTGGACATAACGAAAAATACCGCGGAGGGGATCGCGGCGGTCCTAACTGTCCGTTGAGGTATAGCAAGAAAAAATATTAATAATAAAAAGCGCTCTCGTTTCTGCAGGCGAATAACAAAAAAAAAATAACTAGATTAAAAAAATACCACTTATTACTTCATAATCGTCTTGTGTATTGCATTGAAACGGGGTAACTCGTGATGTTACGGCCGCGTGCGATACTTTTTACCGTCGTTCATTTATTACTTATACGGACGACGGTTTATTAAAAAATAATATAATATCGGTTTCGTCTGCTTTCATTTTATAGGTAGGTCGTTAAAATCCATTCGGCCGACAAGTTAAATGTTATTATAACCGACGTGCGTACTATACTGCAGTCACGGTCGCGAAGTGTTTTAAACACTCGTTTAAAACAAGTCCGTGAAACGTTTCAAACTGAAATAGGTAACTCTAATATGCTCTGGAGAGAGAAAATATTAAACTTATATGTCATATATGTGCCTATTCGTTATTAAGACTTAAACGAAAATAAACGATAATTCCTTTATTACTTATGGATGGAAGAAGTAACATTTTTCCAATCGTTATTTTCTTCTTAAATAAATACGATAACGTTTTATTTATAATATTAACTGTTGTTATGATACGATATTCACCGAGGAAAAGCGTTGAAAACAAAAACGCACAATCGTTTAAAATTGAAAACATATTTAAAAAAAAAAACATCGTTTTAAACGAAAAAACTGTTTTAATTTTTGCAACTCTAACTGCAGTACCACACCAGATCGACCGTTCAAACAATAAATGTAGTCAAATCTGAACTAGCATTCGCGCAGTTTGGACGTGTCCAAGACCCGAGGCCTGGTAAAACAATTTTTTTTTTTTCCAATGTCTTCTAGACCGTAGTTTAAAATAAATAATAAAACAATTTTCGAACGGGCCGGCGGTAACGAAATGCATTCGTTGGTATCCAACGCCTCCTCTTACCGCGTGTTATCGTTGTGCCACGTCGGATATCCGATACCGCGACTGCATTTTCTGTCGCATTTCAATAGTGCGCCTTCGCATAAGACACAGGATAATGATGACCGTTTCAAGCATAGTCATTTTTTTTCTATTTCATACTCTTTTTTCGTTATTCAACCCTAACGTTGATTTTGCACTTTCCGTATTCCATTGTTCGCTCTTTTCTACCACCAGTTAGCCTCTTCAAAAGCTGTAGGTATTGTCATTACCGCATCAGGAATAGTCATTTTTATGAATTATATCTTTTTCTTCTCATTCGCCTCCGTTCCAACTATTTGAAGTCGGCCGTCCTCGTTTTAACTTTCAGTCGACCAGATATTCTACCTCGCATACACCGGCTGTTCTCACACCATATTCAGTCGCATCCAACCATCACTTTTTTAGTCTTTGTCTTGTTCACTCTGTATTTTGATATATTATATCAAAAAGATAATTTCTGATTTCATCATATTATTACGTTTTCTTGGTCGTCCTGCACGGTCACTTTGGCCATTTGTTCTCGCTTCTATATTATTGTTGCTCAGAACGTGTCTAATCATATTCCATCTTCTATCTTAAATCACACCGAGTATCTTTTTAGTTTCGTTTACTTCGCTTAGTATGCAATCGTTTGTTCTTCGTTCTGTCCAACTATAACTCGTAGCGTTGCATATTATTTCTATCTTTTGTGTTCGCTTTTAATGCAACGCAGTAGTGTTATGGATTTTTTTTTCTCAATGTTGAGTAACCGTAGTATTCGCAGTGTTCACTATAACCTAACAAATAATACGTAATTCCCTCTTGTCGGCATTCGGCAATTTTTTTTCAACAGAAACTTATTGGCTGCGTATAATAAAGTTAAAAAATATTCATATCGAAACGTTTAAAATAAACGCAAGTCGACGGTCCTGGTCAAATTGCTAGCCTTCCCTACATCCCGACGCGCCAGGCCGTTCCTTGTTGTATAGGTCGAAAAACGATTTGGAGCGAAATCCGGTGAACGGGTAGAGACTGGAATCGTTAATTTATTTTAAAAAATGACGGGATCTAGAACATTTATTTTCCAAATAACCTTCCCGCGGACGAAAATTCCGCGTGCGGCGTGAAAAAGTGTTCGCCGCGAGAACAAAAACACATCTAAAAACAGTTCGTTCGACGTTGCCGCGTCACTCGTAATCTAATCGGGAAACGAAAATTCGGAATTCGGAAACATTTAACCGGGGGATGGGGGGGAGGAGGGGGAAAGAAAAGAAAAAAACTTCGTCATGTAACAGATTATATTATAAACACGCGAAATATTAATAATAAACCGGACGACAAAACACGAGTTCAAGTCTTTAACTATACTTATATAGTAATTTGTGTTTTGGTTTACATAATTTCCAGCGCGTATTAAAGCAATGTTTTTGGGTTGACAAAAATAATCGCGGCGACGAAAAGCGCGTTTTTTTTTTTTCTGTCTCTGACAAGGTGTTGGACGAGAAACAGAGATGTGTTATAAATTATAATAAAAAACGCGCGCGTTACAAGCGCTGCATTACAAACGACTGGATTTGTCAAGACTAGTTTACCTACCAAAGAGAATAAAAAAAAAAAAAAAAAATAATGAAAAAGAAAAAAAAATAGGTATATATATTATATTCTAAGTGGAACCGGTTCAGTTCGGTTCGGTTTAGTTTTTTTTTTTTTTTTCTCCTGTAAGTGACAACTGACAACTCCTAACAATGCTATATTTCACAATATTTATAAAATTATACTATCGCCCACCTAATATATAATACTATTGCATCCGTCTATATAATGTATACATATACTCGGCCCGAACAACCTTTTTAACATCGTGAATTATTATTATTTCTGAAATATTTCAAAACGTATAGAATTTATTATTTCGTGACATAATATTATAACACTATTTGAATTGTGTAAAGTCGAAATTTCAACTGTGTATTGTAAAATAGGTGTGCATTATAAAATACGATTATAACGTAACGATATTCTTACGTTCGACAACCCGTCGACGGGTTTAACAAATAATTTTTAAACTCGCTTCACAATTCTATGTGTAAAAACTCGAAATTTTTCTGTAATGAAGAAGTCATAGTTATCGTATTTGATAAAATATATTATCGCTTTTAAAATCCTAATTGACGAGACATTTTTTCCACGATTTTTTCCTTTTTATTACGAAAACCCCTGAGGGGTATCAAAAAACGACTTGCTCCGAGTACCGTCCCGGTCGAATTTCCGGTAGAAAATTTGTTCGCAGAAAAGAAAACGAAAATAAACATCATTTGTAAAACCGATACATTCCTCGATCCGCTCTTTGCGTGGCGATAGATTAAACATACAATAAAAATTCGCCAAAGGTAAAAAGAAAAAGAACACTGCGAAGTTGCCGAGGTGTATTACAGTATACGTGTACTGTAGTGGTACACCGATCGAGTTAGTTAGAAAAAAAAAAAAAGAAAAGAAAAAACAATATTCTATCGCCTCGAAGTCGGTACCTATACAACCGGATAATAATGTGCGTTCCCGATTGCGATCTTTGATTGCCTTGAAGTACGTACAGATACCGGTAATAATAATAATTCATAGACGGGCGAGCGCGCGCACACACGTAGACAATAAGTATTACCGCGGATATACCGCACCTTTTCGTTTTTTTTTATGTTTTTTCAACAACCGCTTGTTGTTTTTTTATATTAGTGCGAATATCCGCTATATGTACAGCTAATCAACGAGCGAAACTATTAATTACTATCGTTAGTTTATTTAGGGAACGGATTTGTATGCGTTTAAAATTCACTTGAAATCGATTGAAAACATCTAAAAAGGAAAAAAAAAAATTGGTTATGAAGTTTAAACGTCCCTTCTCCTCCGAACCGCGCCAACCGATTAATACAATTTTCCAAACTACTAAAATGATTAACGCAAAGTTGTTATCATTTTTTAATGAAATTTTATGCGTTATAAAAAAAAATTACTTTGTATATGAATAAATCATTCAATCAATAAATAATTGCGTCGCCCGGAATATTATGAAATGCTACATTTTCTATTAACCATTTAATAATTTTGTTTTTACTTTAACATTTTATTAAGCGCATCGCGTTAATCATTTTTGTAGTGTCGTACAAATTTGTTTTACAATTCGGAGCCGTTAAAGGCGGGGGAGAATATACTTAAAACCACTCTGTCATTTTTACGTTACCGAGTCGACGCGGGGACCGTTCTTTTTTTCCTCCGCTCAGTACGTTTAAAAATACGGCCTTTTTGGACGGCTATTGCTTGATACGTGTGTTTTGAAACTCCCAACGGTTCACCCCTTAGATCCTATTTTTATTTAATTTTTTGTCGTACTATAAAAATATACGAATTTTTCATAGTCGTTTTGTAATTGATTTGAACGCATTTTCTAGATATCCGGCAGTTTTTCTAAAAATTAAAAAACTAACGACTCGTCGGTTTCATTTATTTTCGATTTCTGGATTACTTTGATTATAACTATACAAACTCCGCTCAGTATCGTGTATCTTTGCTTTCCCGTATTAATAAAATTACTCTATATCCCATGTATACGTTTCGTAGTTTCAACCTACGAAAAGTGGCCTATCTGTGGTGCAAAAGTACTATGGTACGGACAATTTTGTTTCGCCTTACAGACGGAATAATTTCGCAGAATCGATAATTTTTAGTCAGTTTCCTTGCGTTATGAAGTGATTCGGTTTCTATTCGAAATGCCGAATGGCACGGGTTGCTACTCCCGTGCTCTCGTACTTTCGTCTCCGTTCTAAACCCAACCCAGTTATTTAATTCTAATCTAATCAAGAAGCTCGGACCGTCCGGTCTATACTGTGTACAATAATGTACAGCAACAGTGCACATTCGGCACTATCAACAATATTTTAAAAGATTTTTTCCTCGGCGGGGAAAGCGCGTGAACCCGCGACGGGTGTAATCGGACGCGATAATCCTCCGGTAGATTGCGTTTGTATAACTATAAGAGGGACGGGCAACCGGTGATTGACCGTTAGATGAGGCTAGCCAGGTGCCGCCTCATCAACGATTTCCTCGGCTGTTGTAATCGATATACCAACATTATAGTTATTGTTATTATCGGTAAAAACTGGAGCTCCCTATTTCATTTGTGCACGCATTCACGTGAAATTTACATTCAGATCTATAAAACCGAGCACTTAAAAATATCCGTCTACGCGTGTAATTATTCACGTGCGTATGAGTACGCGTTTTTCGCCCGCGTGTACACGGACTACCGGATTTCACGTACTTATCAATTCAAGTTTTCAAACGAGACCTCTATAGTAAAATAATACAGTCTTTTAAAAAAAAAAAAAATCATAAAGCCAATTTCGTTTCAAGTGCAACGCTGACGGAGTTCAGACGCGCGCGTATACCCGTCCCCGTACTAAATCCATTTGAATTCAAAATAATTACCGACAACCGAAGCCTTGAATCAACAATCAATACTGATTATATCCGATCAATGACGACGTGACCTCGTTTTCGGTGTCCGATAGATTTTATACTCTTCCGGCCGCCGCCGCGTATTCGTATCATGTAAAACGCCCGTAACACTATCCTGTCCCTGCTATTATCGAAATATTCGCCCCTCCCCCAATCACTTACGGGGGCTCACGAGCCGCCACTGCGGGGAACGCGCATAATATAATACGATATTTGTGTACGCTCTGCACTCGTGTTATTATTACACGATTTATTCTCGTTCGGCATCGTACGAGTGCTGCGGGTAATTCGTCTCGCGTTATACGATATAGGTCGGACCTGTCACCGGAGCACGCACACGTGAAAATGAAAAAAAAAAAATAAGAAAAAATTAATAATATCGGCGGGCGCGCGAGTCGTTACCGCGTCATAACGCCGCGGTGTCGGTAAAAATCCGAAGATAATTCGTGCGAGTCGCTGTAGGTCAAATTCTATTTATATTCTGTAACGTACCTAGCTAGGCACGTTAAACTAATATAGATTTTTTTTTTTTTTTACGCGCGACCGTACCACAGAGAGAGAGAGAAAATACCTGATTTACGATCGCCACGATTCCAATAGAATTTATATGCCCGCCCATCCGAGCAGATATTTTTCGTGTATACACCCGGTATTTCGTCGGTCTTAAATTGAGATTCTAAATTTTCACCGTGAGCCGATAGTTTTTCTGCGTACCGCGTAATGTAGCGCGAGTGACAGTATAGAATCCGAACAAAAGCGTTTTAATGATTTGTTTGTATTTTACTAATTCTATAGATTATTAAAAAAAAAAAAAACCTCCCGAAGCTACACTTGTAACTTTTTCGTTTTATTTGTTGATCAACGGCAAAAACTAGTGAAACAGGCGGCTATTATGCGGACCGCGTAGGAAATCATTTCTCGCGTTGTTCGCCACGGACACACCGGACACGGGGTATTCGATAATATCGGCGAAACACGTTAATATCGTTGCCGCTTCATCAGTTCCCCTCCTATCTAACTCGTCACGTGCTATTTTCCCGCGCCCGTCCGACCGTGTTTAACCGTGACCGTCTCCGATCTTCGGGACCCCGGAGCGTTTGGGCCAGGGTCCTCTCGTAATCCGACCGCGGTTCGGTAGCGCGGCCGTTGGTGGTTTTCGGGGGTCGCGCGCACCGGCACGGACTGCGCATCGGTATTGCCGAAGAAATACGCGGACAGTGTCTACGGAACGGTATAGCACCGATTGGTGTACAGCACCCCGAGGGACGACGGGACTCGCGTACCGAAACGACCGCGAACGCCGACGGTTTTGCCGTTTTCGGCCGATAACGTTTAGTAATTATAGGGTTTAAAACAATGAAAACCGTTGTCTCGCAATTATCGAATGCCGCGAGGACCCCGGTGAACCGATCGCGTCGGGTCTTTAAGGGCCGTATTGCAATGTACCGCCGTATTGTAAACAATCGCCGGTTAACTAAAACAAAATACGGCGCACGAATAATTCCGTCGGCCAATAACGAAATCCCCTGTACCATAATTATTATTGTTATACGAACCGATATCAAAAACGAATTCACCGTGTACACGCGCGGGCCGGTGTATCCGAATCGGTGCCCGGATTGTTTTAAAAGCGATTTCGATTTCCCTTTCTATTTTACACATATTCAGGACTGTATGGCTGTGCGGTTACGGTTAAAAACCGCGTTTTTCGTACGCTTTTTGACTCGAATCCCCCGCTCCCTCCGATTCGCGCCGCTTTCCGGGCGTCCGGTCGACCCCCCTTCTCTCTCTCTCACCCCCCCCCGTCCCCCCATCCCGTCGATACGANGGGCGTCCGGTCGACCCCCCTTCTCTCTCTCTCCCCCCCCCCCGTCCCCCCATCCCGTCGATACGAACACTATTGAAACGTACCTATAACCCGAATAAAAATACGCGTGTACTATGTCCGCAGGTACATACACTCCAAGGAAAAACCGTTCAAGTGTCTGGAGTGCGGCAAGGGGTTCTGTCAGTCGCGTACGCTGGCCGTGCACAAGATCCTCCATCTGGAAGAGTCGCCGCACAAGTGTCCGGTGTGCAGTCGCAGCTTCAACCAGCGGTCCAACCTCAAGACGCACCTGCTGACGCACACCGACATCAAACCGTACAACTGTCCGACGTGCAGCAAAGTGTTCCGCCGGAACTGCGACCTCCGCCGGCACAGCCTCACGCACAACCTGTCGCCCGCGTCCGCCACGGCCATGGCCGCGTACGTGACCGGACAGTCGGCCGACGTCCTGCACGACAAGCGTTCCGTCATCGCCGCCGCAGCCAGTGCCGCCGCCGCCGCCGCAGCCGTCGACCGCTGATCTCATGGAACACGACGTTACGTAGTAAACGTGTCCGTCCTACCGTGCATAATACGCATCTCGTCGTGTACCACCGGTTTATAATAATAATATCTGTACCGTGACAAATTACGCAGGGCGCGGCGTAACAAGTTTCGAATAATACCCGGGCGCGTACGCGGCGAATAGAAAATAACAGATTTCGAATTTGTAAACGCTCAACGGCGAAAATCGAAAACGATTCGTACCGTCGCGGCGCGCTCGCGTACACGGAAACGTCGACGGACTTTTGCCACGCCCTGTGCGCCGTTAATAGAACGAAACGTACCGACCGCGACGACAGCACTGTGGCGCTTTCGTCATCTCCGCGCGCACGCCGGCCGGAAAAATAACGTATCGTTTGTTTTAGTGTTTTCGATATTGTAATAATTAATATCGTTTGTTTCCCGGTCGGCCTCGAGGACCGCGGCCCGTTTCGTTTTTCGCGTACCTTTATGATTATTATTATTATACTATGTAAATATTTATTTTTTTTTATTATTATTATTATTATTATTCCGCGAGATTTTTTTTTTTTTTTTTATACTTTATTATCTGATTCGCAATTATTATAAATACACGCGATTTTATATTCGTAATAAAAATGTCGCGTTCGGCGTCGTACATTTTATCATTCTTACAATACTATATTTTGTTCGTGTTTTACGCGTTGCCCGAGAAAAGAACGTCTGCGGTATGCGCAGTCTGGCGGTACGGTAATCCGTCACGTGCGAGGCCCTCGGAACAATTAGTTAGTCATAGCTAATAATAATAATAAATTATTTTTTTATTTTTCACATTATTATTCGTTAAAAACCTCTGAAAATCCAAGGTTTTGGCATTCACAAAAAAAAAAAAAATCAATTCTGAGGACCGTGCGCGGAGTGCCGTTCCGCAAAAATTTGTTTCCGGTATTACTATACCTTGTGTTTGCGCAGATTCGTAAAAAAAAAAAAAAACTTTAAAAAAAATAAAACCCCGTCCTATAATACTAATTTTTAAGTTTGTATACACACCCAATAAACACAATTTACGTTTAATTGATACTTCGTCATTTTGTTAAATTATTTACTGTATCGTCGACAATTAATGTCGGACATTTACAACATCTTATCACATTCGCTTAATTTGTTTGGTTTTATGCGTGTGTTGTGTACACGCGACTAGTTTAGTAATGCACAGTATCGGCATAATTAATTATCGAAGGAATACGATAAGAACACGGCCAGAAAAAAGTATGCCGAGATGACAAAATGGAAATAGGTATAGCTAACCGTATGAGACAACAACGACGAGACGAGACGGGGGCCGTACGATTTTTACAAGGTTTGAAGAACGGCAGCTGAGACTGTCGATTGCCTCGTTAAAATCATAGTCAATTTCAATATATTTCGAACCGTTTTCCGTGTCTATTTTTCTGTGTTCGTATTTGTTTTATTTTACTTTTAAAATACGTCTCCAAGATAATTTCAGCGGCGTACTGAGACGTTTGTGACAGTGAATCACTTTTTCACTGTAGCAGATGACGGTGTTTTAATCGTAATATCTCATCCAGTACTCGCTATCGCGCAGGTAAGTCATTCGAGTGTACTCGAAAAAGCGTGTTTAGAGTAAGTTATTATTATAATTTACGTTGTAGACGGTTCTAGATCAGCCGTTCTTTCGTACAGTACTCGTTACCGCGGTCACCAAAAGAGCGGATTTAAGTTTTTTCATAAGAGTTTGAGTTCCTTTACAACAGGTATCGATATTTACGCGTTTGACGGTCTGGGAATCGGAAACATCGGAAATATCTGTTGCGTGCGTGCAACAGCGCCAAGTAGAACGGCCCACGCTTGGCTAAAAAGCACTCGTTATCGCGGTCATTTAGCTGAGGGACCGAAATCGAGAGTAAGCGTTTGAACGCCGCGACGCACAAGAACGTGTAACATTAGCCCTCAGCCGTCCGGTTAGTACAGTTGATTACCGAAGGCTTTTGGGTTCGTTTTAAACACTGCCGTACGCGTCCGAGGAATAACATGGCGTACGCAACACGTGCCGCGGAAATTCGAGTACGAATGTGATAATATTCCAATGTGCTTTTTTAAAAATAAACGCTTTTTATTAGGATTTTTTTTTTTTTTTCATACTTTCAACGTTGTGATTAAGCGAGCCAGTGATCCCCTCTATTATGCAACGCGAATTTGTTTGTTTGCGTTCTTTCATTTACTTGTCGCGTCGGAAACCACTGGCCACGGAATAAATAAAAATCCGCGAACGTAGTTTTCTAACGAACATTGCGGAGTTCTAATATGAAATTTGAAAGTGTTCTCTTGCGCTCCGTACCGATGGGTTTTCTGAGGACATGTTTTTTACCACAGTTTACGAGTTTACCGCTGTGATATTTTTGCCGGATTTTGAGCGCTATAAATAAATCCAGGACTCCGATCGTTGTTACCTGTACGTAACAACGACAACGACAACCAAGGCACCTTTTAGCAGCACCTTTGCAGCACTCCACTGGACGGTATTTCTGTGAAGCGCACAAAGGAGAAAGAGCAAGTCGGTGCTATTGTACGTTCGTTTGAAAATTAAACGCGTACGTCGATCAGATAACGCGCGTGTGAAAAATCGTACAGCGACGGAAACGGCGGTCCGATAATAATCGATCGTCTTTATTATTGCTGCGGTCGCGACATTATAACGCGACGATTCGGTTTTTTTTTTTTCCATTTGTAACAGCTGCGCGTCGTTAACCACCGCGGCGCAGCGCTAAAACAAGTGCGTCTCTCTCTCAATATATACATACGAGGGCTAATAAAAAAGTATCGAGACTGATAATATTACTCGGAAACCGAGCGTCGAAGAGCGAAACGATTTGCAAACCTAGCTTCTATGACTGAGCACATCTATTCGTGTCAAATCTCTATAAACTTCTTCCGTTTTGATTCGACGATATTTTTCTAAAATTTGTGTTTCACGTTTGGCAATTTCGTAACGAATCCAAACGAAGCGGAACTCGCTGCCGCTCGAGGGCGCATTATCAGTTTTTCAATTGACATTTAATGGCGAAAACCGCGAAATGTTCGCATCCCTCCGGAACTGGAAAAAAACGCAGACAAATTTTCTAAAATCTCCAAATCTGTCGAGTTACGCTTCTTTTGGGTTTGTTGCGAAATCGCCAAACTCGAAAAAGATATTTTACGAAAATATCAGCGAAATCAAACCGAAGAATGTCATAGAGAAGCAATAAAAACAAATGTACTCGGAAAAAGTCATGGAAGCGAGCGATACCAATCCTACCGCTCTTCGATGCTCGTTTTCCGAACGACACCACCAGTGTTGATACTTTTTGATTAGCCCTGGTATATGGTCGGCCGGCAGGTCGGCATTACGACGTAAACCATAGCGAACGGTATGGTTTAATGTGAAGAACGGCGACAACAACCGCGACGTGGAAAAAACACCACCGTCGGACGGCGGCGGCGGCGGTTACACCTCGTTCACGAATCCGCGGGCACTATACGATTTACCGGCAGCGGATGTTGTAGATTACAATATCGGCGTACCGGAACCCGGACTGTCGCGCGCGGCGGTACGCGAAAAATGTACGAAAAACACTCGTACGGCGTACGAGCTCCGGCGGGTAATACGGCGAGTAACGCGAGAGCGGCCGCGGCGTCCGTTTCGCGAAAACCGTATTGCGGTGCGCACGGCGTTCCGACCGGCGGCGGCGGTCGCGCGGCGTACAAGAGCGGGCGGGCGCGTCCGACCGGCGGCCGCTGCGCGCGCGCGATTTAAATACGCGCGCGTCGCGCAGCGCGCGCGGAACGGGGCCGGCTCTACGGGACGGCGCGGCCGAGCGTTCGAGACGATACTTGTAGTCCGGAACGCCGCCCGCCCGTGCCCGCCGCCGAAACCGCATCGTTGGTGAACATCGGTTAGAGTTCGCGCGGCTTTACCTGTAAATCGCAAAGACGGACGAAATCTGTTTTTCAGCGGCGACTCCGTCCCGCACCCGCGGGCTCCTCGTAGCCGTTCCCGACGGGACCGTTAATGCCGTAGCGTACGGGCATGGCGATTGCTACGCCTCGCCCGCGCGGGCCGGGCGTCACCGCACCGGGCGGGACGGTACTCGACAGTACCTCGGAGCGGATTTTTCGGAATTGTTCACGCCGAAACCGCGGATTTTATTTGTAAAAAAATTACAAATTAACAAATTCCGGAAAAAAAAACAAACATTTCACCGGATTTTTCCCCAGAAACAATCGCTATTACCGATATTTTTTTTTTTTTTTTGTACATCGTAGTCATTGCGGCGTAACGCTTGAACTTGTGTGTACGCTTGTCGGGGATGACCGTGTGCAAATTCAAAAACGCACTCGTCAAATCGCGCGAGCCTTCTTTACCTTTTAAGATGGTCGGGATTACGGGATGGTGAGGGGTAGGGGCGTCCGAATCTCGCGGACCCGCCCCCCGAACGCGCCGCTGCGCGCACACGCGATACGACAGCGGACGCCGCTAAAAATAAAACGCGCGTCTACATAAACCAATAAAATATGCACAGCCCCGTTGCTTACGACATCGTTCTCCGCGGTACCGTTCTCGTGTTTATTCCGGTTTCATTCATTGCGGCGACCGGTGTTTGCGTGTAAAAAAAATCATCCGATTATAATGCAAAATTAATCACGACAAACGCGAGCGGCGCGCGCGATTCCTCCGCTTTAATGGCAGCGCTCGATAAATTACAAAATCACAAAACATCGGTTTAACTGTTGTTATGCGCGTGTTTTCTTTATTTATTTATTTGTTCTTTTTCACTTTTTCTTTATCTGATCCGTAATAACGTATTGCAGGTGGCCGTATAATAATACGAACGGCCACAATAATAATATGTACACACACACACACACACGTAATTGTTACTGCGGAAAACGCGTGCGATCCGGATAGATATGTTATTATAATGTGTAGTATAGGTGATTCTCGGCCGGGGAAAAAAAAAAAAATATATAAAAACATTTAACACCGCCTGTATTATACGACGGTATACGTCCCGGCCGCGCTGTCGCGCGCGTGTAAATCGCTACACGGCGCGCGTACCAAGCGGACGCGGTAAAATTATTCAGAGTTTATAATTAACGTCAATTTACACGGGCGTTGTGCGTTCGGTGTGTTTTAGCGTCCGTTTTCGGAACGGTCCAATTGAAGGTAACTAAAAATAAAAAAACAAAACAACCAAGAGCGAGCCACCTTTGCGCCACGGGTAAGCTCCCGTTGCGCGTGCGGTGCGAAGTCGCGGATTTATACAAACCGCGGTGGCGTATTTACGCGGGCGGAGGAGAATAGGGTGTGAGGGATATATTCGTTTTGCGCTTTTTACATTATCTATTATTTATACTGCTAGAAAAACCACTACGGTTTAATGCGTGTCGGTATACCCGTGTAGTTGTATATTGAAAAAACATCAACGTATACGTTTTCCGTTTACATTTTACCCATCAGATTTTGTTTGTTTTTTTTTTTTTTGTAAAAATTACTACTTATATTTAAAAATGACTTAGTATATCGCGTTGACTTATCGGTTCTGAAATTTTTTATGGTATCAATTATATTACACCTGTTATCGTAATTAGTAATTTAAAATGTTTTCATATCTGTAGGTACTCTGATATTAATTAAAACTATACGACACGAAAACGAACCGTTTTCACCGGCCCCGTGATGTAGTTCGAAATCTTTCTCGGTACAATGATTTTGTTTTACAATAATTATATTATAGGTCTTATCAGTTCGATCAGAAAAAATTTTAAAAACTATTAAAAAATAATTAAAATCTCCCGTAATCTTTTATTCGTGAAAAATAAATGAATGTTGCGAATAAAATCGCATTGAACACCGCGTAATTTTAGAAACGCATTGTACATACAGGTGCATTGTAAGTAATTAAGATTAAAAAAAAAAAACCGACCTAATTGAATTGTCAACGAGGAAATGAAGGCGAAAATATTGTACTGCACAGCTGTAGCTACTATACGTACACGCAAAAAAATAAAAATAAAATGTGTTGCCAATGAACAAGTCGGTATAAATAACGATACACGTCAGGACCAATAAAATGGTCTTCAAGGTTAGAGAAGTATATTCGATATAATATGCAAAACTTGTCAAGGACATTCGGCCCCGGGCTTTAGATGAGTGATTTTAGCGGTTTCACGTGCAGGCAATTAAATACTACTATTTATTTTATTTTGGATATGTATATCTATACTTGTCTTAACATAGGTACACGTTTTCTTTCGAAAATTCGAAAATATCTAATCCAAAACATATTTTGATAATATAAATTGTTACATTACCGCGTGATTGATAAATTCGACCGCAGGTCCAAAACGATACGTCCATTGGTTTATGTTGTAAACTAATTATTTATTATTTTTATGGTAATTCGGTATTTCGGGTGTTGTAGTAAGACGATAATCGTACCGTAGTCGAGTACTGATTATACTGATTATAACACACGACGGCTATGTTACAAAACCGCATATTATGACGTGACTAATGTACTCACCTCAGGTGAGTCACCTGTATGAATTGAAATTCGCAAATACTCAAAGCTGGGCAAATTACTCAACTTGAGTAACTGAGCAATAGTTACAGGCACTACCCTTAATTAAGTAACTTAGTTAAGTTACAAGTTCCTAAATGAAAAAAAAAAAAAAAAAGTGAATCGTTGGGTTACTAGTTACCCATCAAAATGTACAAGTTACAAGTTACTTTTTTAATTTTTTTTAGTTGGTTTTTATTTTTTAATTAATTCTTCAATAGATTAACCTCTATGAATCGATGTTAGAGACGGGTTTCCCATAGTAACAGGACGCTATCGAAATGCTATCACATTGTGTTTATTTATTTTGCCCATCATCTGTAGGTACACGTGGATACCCTCGGGAAAAAAAAATCTGAGTCGCTATAGATATCGGTGACGAAATGATGAGAACGAACTAGTAGCATTTTTAATTTAAATAGAAAGTAACTCGTCAAGTTACAAGTTACGGGACAACTAAAAGCAACAAATTCACCGATTTTAGTATAACTGTGTGCGTGACTTTTTTGTAACTTTGTAACTATTTAGTTACTGCCCGGCTTTGCAAATGCTAAACGTGAAAATCGCGTTAAATCCGCAAAACGGATTATTCGTATTTCCGTGATAATGGTTTAGGTTCGTTCAAATGCGTCGGTTAACGTATTGTACACAGACTATGAATATCAACAACGTTCACGAACAATTATTAATATTACGCGTTTCAACGCGGTTTCGTGATAATGTCGAACGATTATTTTTTATCCGCTCCGGTTATTATTGACACTCGAAGATAAATTCAAGTCAAGCGTATGAATAAATCATTTACGCGTTATTTCTCTGACAAACATCTCGAGGATTTGTTTAAACCGTATTGATGATTAATTGTTATCGTGTCAGTGCGTGGAGTTACTTAACCTTCAAAAATCGTTTACCGCAAACATTTCAATTTGTAAAATTGAAAATGATTAAATAATACTTACGTATTATCATTATTACTTACATTGCAGTCGGTTTTTCTCGGTAAAGATATAATTTCTACCGGCCGAATTTGAATCGCACGTCATATTTTACGGGACGCATTTAAATATGGCGTGTCGAATGATTGAGACGAAGTTTTGGACGGGCATCTTCGGAAAGCAGAAACGCAAGCTGGAATCTATACGCGCCGAACAGCGTATTTTGATTTATAGTTTGAGTGTGTACCGTAGCGGGAAAAATAAATTCGGCGGGTAGGTGATGGGAGGGGGGGAGTGGGGTGGTTGAGCCGAGCGCCGATATTTTTGGTTTTTTTATTTATAAAATATACCGGAGATGACCATGGGTGGGAGAGAGGAAGGAGGAAGGAGCGCTGATCCGAGCGGACAAAGGAAACCCGTAGTTATACGCGCGATTTCGATTTATTTAAGGGTACAGAAACCGGCGCGGGTTTTTGAAATTTCGAATATTGATTTCCAACGAGACTCGAAGGAACAATGAGATGAAAAAAAAAAAAAAAACACGTTTATAGCCGAAAACGGTTTTCGTCGCGCGTCTATATGGCGTATAATTACGCCCATATACTAATGGAATCCGAACGGGGTGCGGGTATATGAACGCGCACAAAAATGCGGAAAAATATGTGTGTATAGTTACTCCCGTCGCATCGTGTGAGGTATTTGTTTATTTTTTTTTTCGCAACACGATTCCCAAACGATTTCTTTCTTTTTCTTTTTTTTTTTTTTTTGCCGTACGTGATAAACACGCCATTATTCATGTTGACACTGCAGGGATTGGCGTCCGATATGTACCGAACCCGCGAGTGAACGGAGACGACGACGGCAACGAATTTATTATTGTGTGTAGGTATACACACGCACGCACGAACACACACACACACACACGAAAACACACACACATACACAATGAAGTGCAGCATAATCTGCAACATCCTCCGATATCGTCCACGGTATTGTCATACAATAACACGTCCGAGACGTACGCACGGCGCTGCTCGACCGCGGCGTATGTTTAAATTGTAAAATTACAGATATTTGCTCAAGTCCGTCGGAAAAATGTTTGTCCGTACGGCGCGTAACAGGACTAGTTGGCATTTTTGCGTGTAACTGCGTGTAATAGCCGCAAAATCCGTCACGGTTGCCGCCACTATATTGCTGTTGCCCGCGTATCGACATTTTTTTTTTTGTCGGTTTTTAACGTATCGTTTTTAAAACGGCCGTGCTCGCCGCGGGACAATACCGTAGTGACGGCGGGTGCTTAATTGTCGTACACATTCGCGTTATACTCCTCGTCACACACGCGTAGAAGGGATGCCGCGGGATCGATTTCGAGGGGAGGCGCTCGGTCGGGTCGTGGGGGGAATGGGGCGACTGTCTCGCGAACCCGCGTCCGTTCGCGCCAATGACCATCACACCCGTGACGCGGATACGTGCAGTAACGCTCGCTGCGTACATTATCGTTATCGTTATTATTATTGTTGTTGTTGTTGTTGTTGTTATTATTAATCGTCGTGATTAATATTATTATAAACGTCACGAGATATCGAAAGAGCAGTGACGCTCGTGCGTTTACATTGTTGTGCGGCGAGAGAAGAGGGCGGCGGCGTTGGCGTTGGCGTATCGGCGTGTGAATGGATTCCGTCGACCGTAAACCGCAGGAGGCGCGCACGTGTAATTTGTCTTGTACGCCGCCGCCTCGGTCATTATCCGCGACGAGTGGCGGCGGTGACACGGGGCCGTCCGGAGCCCTGCGTTCCGACGACAATGCCGCCGACGCGCGACGACAACAATGGTAATAGCCCGGTCGGCCGCGCTCGCGGCACACAATACACGAAAACAATCGCGCGCGCTCCGCCGTCCGTTCCCGTCGCCCCGCGCGAGAGAATAACAATAACAATAATAAAAACTTACGGGACGGAAGACGGTACGCGCGGTCTCGGCCGCGCGACGGCGCGCTCGCGCGGGCGATCGCGGCGATACGGCGCGACGCGGTTGTCGCAGGGCCGGGTGGAATTATAATATATATAAAAAAAAAATAAATAAATTTAAAACCGACCGGTGCCTATCCCTCGGGTCGCGCACCGCGCGTCGACTCGATATTACCGCGCGACGTCGCGACTTGTTACCCGCACGCGGCTTTCGCGCGCCGCTGCGGCTCGTTTTTGGACCCTACTGCACAGCCCATTACGCCTCGCCTCGCCCGCCGCGGCGATCCGAGTTTTGCGGCGCGCGCGTAAACCCGCACGCGACAAAACGTCAACGGTACGCGTCCGAAAGTGCGGCCCGTCACACGCTCTTTCCTCCGTTCGACCCGCCGTTTCCTAGACACACCCGGATAACCCTCCCCGTCACCTCATCCGTCTTGATGCGTACAATAATGTATAGTTATATATATATATATAAAGAAAAAAAAACATCGTCTATGTAACAGTAACGAGTTGTGAAAAAATTATCATTATCCTCCTCCCGCCTCACCCGTGACAAAACCATTCGACTTGGCCGAACTGAACTGAACTGGATCCGGTCGCGCACCGCTTTTTAAACGATACGCATAAACTCGACCGGTCGGTTTGAAATTTCAAACATTTCGTCCGAATCAATGAAAACCTCTCGTGTTTTAAAACCGTCCGTATGTTCGTAATTTCATTAGTCACGATGTTTTGTAACCATAATATCATACACGGATTTATTCTGTTAACGTTTTCGGACTCGTTTCATTTTTCACGCGTGTTACCCGTGTACAATAATAATATTAGATTAGTTTAAGTGTACACGCTCAAAGCGGAGTTACGACGAGTTTTTTTTTTTTCGTTTTCGGAAAAATGTGTACGCGAACAGAATAATAAAATTATAATCGTATTCGACGCCGTGCCGTTTATTCGTGTTGTCCGCGTTCAGTACGGTTAGCAAACGTTCAAATGTTCTCAGCGCCTGCACAGGCATTTTATTTCTCCGGTTTTGACGTAACTGCGTACGCGCGATTTCGAACGATAAATTGCAGTGTAACGAAAACAAAACAAAAAAAACAATTTCGAAAATCGCAACGTTAAAAAAAAAAAAAACGAATCGCCGTACGTTCGCGTTGGTACTTTTCAATGACGGGATCGATGCGTTTTCGATCGGCCGTCGTATTTCGTGGGAACGGAGTGACGCGTCGCGCTGGGGATCGGTTACGCGGCCGTACCGACGTTCGCTTCGCGCGCGCGTAACGCAGACGACCATTACACCGTGCGGGCCGCGCGTAAAAACAGTGTCATTATCGTTGTCGCCGGTGCGATTCGCTTTCGTCTCTTCGGACGGGGAACGGAACGCGCGGAGAGATCGTAATCGGCCGCGTGCGTGTGCGCGCGCGCCGGCCGGCCAAAGCGATACGGCGGCGCGGGCGCCTTTAACGACGACAGTAAAATTATTATTATTATTACGGCCGACCGGTTGAAACACGACGACCGGGGTGGTGAGGGGGGGGGGTAACGTAATATCATTAACGGAGAACGGTTTTTTTTTTTTTTTTTCTTTCTGAACCCGGGAAAACAAAACGAAAACACGAACGTTACATGGACGCGCGTTTTGGATTTAGCGTGGCGCGCGCAACGTCCCGATCAGATAAAAAAAAACAAAACGAATTGTCGGCGAAATAATAATTATTATTATGGAAAAAAAAAAACCCACGACCGTCGATTGCACGGGAAACGCTCGGACCGTGAGATCATATCGAAAAAACGTAATGCCGCACGAACCGCGCGGACGAATATCATAATGCGCGCATGACGTTATTGAAATATTCGCGCGCTCGCGCACCTACCCGCGTGATGCGACGCGAAACCGGCGAAATCCGCAACGACGTAACAGCGGTGCGCGTAAGCGATTTCGGTGGGTGGGGAGGGTGGAAGGGGAAGGGGAGAGGGGCGTGAACGTACGGGACGACGGTGTAAACCGTACATCGCTTATACGGTACGCGGTATGACGTACAGGGCGGTATTTCAGTGACGGTCCGCCGCGGTTGTCTGCAGCCGCACGCGGGCGTTTCGAATAAACAATTGATGTCCGATATTCGTACGGTATAGTAAAAAAAAAAAAACCCGGACCGGTGCGCGGCTCGAACGCGGTACGTGCGGGCCGGTCGATGCCGGTAAAAACCGGGGGAAAAAAAACGCGGTGCGGCACGATTGCGCGTGATTGTCTGCGCGGCGTTCGGGCGATGCGACGGAAGAAGTGTGCGTTACACGCACCTTTGTCTACGGGGTACGCGCGCTTCGGAACGTGGCCGGTTTCCGCCGCCGAAACGCGCCTCTTCCTATTCTGGCCGGGTGACGAAAAAAATTGTCTAATAATCGGATATCAATGGACAATTGTACACACGTTGCGTTTGCGAATCGGATTAAAAAACAAAACTTAAAATTATATAGTTTTTCTATTTGCGCGTGAAAAAAATTGTGTTTATTGTTTATTTGAATACAAATTAAAAATAGTTGTTAATATATATATATATACACTCGTATTTCAAAACGGTTTGTCTTGCCGCACAATCTTTTACACGAAAAATATCAAAAATACAATCACTTTTTTTTTTTTTTTTTTAATATTCTACAAGTTTAAACTTGTTCGTGTTATTATTGTTACACGTTCGTGTACAACAATAATGATTTACGGATACAATTATCCGCTAATATTGAAATATTAGATTGAATTCGTTCATTTGGCGGAGGAGAGAAAGGGGTACGCGATTTTGACGGAAAAGGGAATCGACCGGTTTTGTGATTTCGCGGAAACGTGAATCGGCGGAAAAGTGAATGGTACGTTTTCGGCGGAAACGGGTAACTCTCGCGATTCGCACCGCCGTCGGTAGTTGAAAAAATCACGTGCGCCGAAATGAGTGTCTAATATCAATGTGTTCGATTGTCAAGTGTCTGTTCGATTGAATAGGCGACCCCGCGGCGGTATAAAAGAACATTTCGGCTGGCCAACGTGCTGCTACGTTTAAAAATCCGAAAATCGGTGTTTTCTTTTTTTTTTTTTTTTTTTTTCCGAACCTTCCGTTCTTGTCGAATCGTTTAACACTCGGTGTTTGACGTTTTGTCGACCGTTGTCGACGATCGTAGCGCCGTTGACAGAGCGTCGCGAATCGTCGGCGAAAGCGCGGCTCCTTAAGGGACTCGCGGGCGACGGTCGAGCCACCCTCCAACCTCCCCCAAAAAAAAAATGGGCTTTAAGGGAATTCTCGGGAAAATCCCGGTCGCGCGTTACCGACGCGGAAAGCGAACATCCGTTCGAGCCGAGTATTTGCGCCGTGCAATTGTTGAAAAACGCCCCGCCCCGCCGGATATGAAACGTAACGCGCCCGACCCGTACACGGACGCCGGGTTTCCGTCGGAAACCAAGCGACCCGCCCCGGGGCCCCGCGCACGGCCCCGTAGTACCGACCGCGTTGTTGTAACATCGCGAATGACGGCCGCGGCGACCGGCCGGTCCGATACGAACGCCGGTGCGCCTCCGCCGGAAGGCGTGAGGGGAGGAGATCACGAGAACGCCGGGGAGTAGAAGAAGAAGAAGAAAAAAAAAAAAGGGTTAGGCGTTCCCACAGCTGGAAGCCATTCGTCCGGCGGCGGCGGCGACGTCGTAAACGCGTCAAAGGGACCCGTATTAAGTGCCTGTCGACGGGGGTGCGCGTTTCGGGCGGGCGCGCGCGTTCCGAAACCCCTGTCCCGGAGTGGTAGCCCGGTGCCGGCCGCGACCGCACCGCCGGCCACCGCCGCCGCCGCCCGGTCGTCAGTCGACGGCTACGCCGTTTATAGCGCGCGGCGCGGCGGTGTCGTTTAATCCGTCGACCGTGACGTACGGCTGCGGTTCGCGGGTACAGCCGTAAAGAAAACAAAAAAAAAAAAACGAACGAAACGGTTCGCACGCGCCGGCCGACGACGACGTCGCGTTTTCGGTGCGCGTATTGTGCGGGCGGATTTCCCGGCGCGGTGTAAAATGTCGCGGGGTACGTCCGAAAAAGTAATTAACGGCACGACGCGACGCCGCGCACGCGGTCGCATAAATCGTGCGCGCGTTCTCGCCGTCCGGAAAACGGTGTAAATTTCGCGCGTTATTTGAAGAGACCGCGTCCGTACACCCGCAGGTACCCGACGGTTTTTCCGCGCGACTGAAATAGATGAAACAACAAACAGCCGGTGCCGTCGACGGGTGTGCCGCTGTCGTATACGCGGGGAGTTTCGAAGACGCGCACTGCAGGACGCACGACGTTGTTCGGTTTTTTTTTTTTTTTTTTTTTTTTTTACCTGTACGCGACTAGCAATCATTATCGTCAACGACGAAATACGATCCCGAGCAAAGTTCGGTTAAACGTGTTGTTTTTTCGCACGCCGTAAGATCGACGGTTCTCGTCGATTGGTCTTCTCGGTTAACCGACCAATACAATTGAAATAGCTGACACAGTTGTCATCGATGTCACAGACGCGGCTCGTAAATGTATCGTTTGCATCGAAACGCGGCATAAAGACGACGGCACAACGGCAGAATCTACACGATAAATGTGTTTAAATTTAAATTATTGTTGAACAAATACCGAGATTGAAAACCGATAGGACGTACATAAAAAAATGAACCGCCGTCGTCGCCTACCATTGGTACACCGCCTGTAAGATTCTAAATATTTAGTCGAATCCGCAATGGTAGATGAACGTTATACGGACTTATAACTATTGTACTTTGCGAGTTTCGAGTACACAATTATTAACTACAACACTTGTTTTACTCGGTGTTAATATAATTAATGATGCATTCGATATTATAACCATTACGTACTACGGTGTTTGTTAAGAAAGTCGCAGGTATATATTTTTAGGTTTAAAAAATAAAATTATACATTACACATCGTTACTCAATAAATAATAGATTATTTTTCGGTTCGTAGTTTTTTTTTTTTTTTTAATTTTCTCAAAATGTATGACCCAATTAAGAGAGAAAAAGAAACTTTATTCTTCCAGAACCGCTGTGAACTCCTTCGTTTCGATTCGAGACGATAGTTTTGGAAAATTCATTAAACAAAATGCGGACATACTTCGCACGATGGGTGGGCCACTGTTGTACAGGTGAGAAGTTGGGAAGGTATATAAAATATAGAAGGGAATTTAACGTATATCTGTACGCAACGATTAATCACTGCTAATGAAAAACCATTCTGAGCGGAATTCTGTTATACGTGTTTTGAAAGACCGTAATGTTTAAGATTTGAAAACAATAAATTTCGTACATTTTCCGGCTTTTCCTACGGTTTTTCTAATTTATTGAGAAAATCAAAAATATGACTTTATTAAAGCTGCACCCCGGGAAAATGCCCTTTCAGAAAAAGTACTGAACTTGATATTTCAGAGCGGAATTGCCGGTAGAATTTTTGTGGACAGTATAAAAAAAAAAAAAAAATTATCATTGTAAAACGTAACCCCCCACTCGGAATCTAATATTTTATTTTTTCCGGAAAATTTCAGAAGAGTACAAGCGATAAAATACATCTAAAAACTAATTTCAAAAACTACAATATGCGTTCGCTATTGGTCCGGTATAGTCAATACGAACGGCAAATATATAATAGCTGTCCGGAAAACGCCCAGGTTACCACGGGTCGAGAATTTACGATTGTCTTTAAAACAACTAGTGATGTTCGTCGAACGGCCGGGATAACAATCGTTTGGGTCATTATTATGACTGTGCTGCACAAAACACGAGGAGAAATTATAATTGTTTTCAAAGATTAATCGGAAAAATTAATCCTCGTGTTGTATTTGTGTTACGGTGCTGGGCGCGCCGGTTAAATTTAGTAATAACTGATGGACGTTGTTAGTTCAGCGGTTTATACGGTGGGTGAACCGTATACGTTTGAAAATGATGAAAAACTATGCGACCCCAGGAGTTCGGGTAAAATCCCCGAGTAAACATGTACACAAACGGTTACAAAAAGGAAGATGCACGGAGAAACGGATTTGTCGACTGAAACGCGAGACGACTGCGCGTCCGTATCGCCAAGTAACCCGTAAATCAACAACAGCAAAAAAAAAAAATTAAATTTTCGTATCAAAAATGCATAAACAATTGTGCTAACCGCCCTTTACGGGTTAAATTTTTAAAATCCGTATTTCGTGCGTTTTTAACATATTCGAGTATTTTTAGGGCACATCTGCGTAGTACATAGTTTGAGGCGGTTTTTTGGGTATGGTCTCCTTCGTAATTTACAGCGGTTCGGTTTTAATCACGCGCGGTTTTTTCCGGAAGCATAACGCTTCGGGCGCCGATGACACCGCGTAATGTCCGAAAAAAAAAAAAAAACGAAAAAAAAGTGAGGGAATTTGAATCGGGAAAAAAATGAAAAATCGTCAGTCGTCGTAATTAAAAGACGCTGTAAATAAAAAAAAAAATTGAAAAAAAAAAAAAAAAGGGGTCGACGGACAAGGGTGGATTATAATATCTCTCCGTAATCTCGCTCCCGCCCTCATCCCCCCCCGCTCAGATGTACGCGCCGCCGATTCGATTTTCAGCGAATTTCCATCTGGCCTTTCGCCGTCGCCCGCACGGTGACGATGATAATAATAATAATAATAATAATAATGATAATAATAATAATGATAATATTATACCGCGTTCGTCGAGAACCCGCGGTGTCCCGCGTTTTCTCTGTGCGCCGTCGCCGCGCACATGTTCCATAGAGGCGGTTTAGATCGCCGGCGCGTGATATACACGCGCGCGATCGGTGATTTATGCCCGGCCGGCCGACGGCAAGAACGTCGTGACGCGGACGTGTCACCAGCTAATGCGCCCAGTTTCCGCCGGGTCGGGACCGCATAAAAACGGACCTCCCATGGATGCTCGCGCGTATAATAAATACGTTATGTATATACTTACTTACTTATTTTTTTTTTTTCCCCCCATCGCTGTTGTTGTTTTATTATTATTGTTGTTGTTTGAGTTGTTTTTTTTTTTTTTTTTTTTTTTAATATATACCTACGCGCGCGCGTCCGTACAAAACTTTTTACGGTACCCGCGCATCGCCGTTGTACGCGACGCGGCCCCGGTCCATTCGTTATTTTCCTCAATGTTAATGGAGAGGACGGAGAGACCTGATGTTATAAACCCGGCAAATCGGATTATTCGCGTGTATTCACCGCTGTTGTCGCTGTACAACACGGAACGTTGAAACTATGATATTATATGCACTGCAGCTCGACCACAACAATACAGAGGACACTTTACCTAGTAAAAGGGTCACACGAGTCCGTCGCGTGTGTCGGACTCGGGAAATAAATACGATCAAATTTGGGAACAGTATGGTGAACGGAAAATGCCATTGTTATTGTCATTTGTTTATAAACAGGACGAGTTTTAATAAGACTCAAAGGTGATTTCTACATGACCGCGGCGACACCTACTATACTGTTGTACGGAGTGTCGTGCGGTAGGCAGAAAAATCAGAGAACGAATGCAGAAGAGATGAATATGCTCGAGTGAATCGTGGATATTGCAAGATGACTAGAAAAGATAGGATATTGAAATGGTTCCGGCAGGTCTGGACAATGAGGAGAGAGAAATCGGGAGCAATAAGGAGAACATCGCAAAAAATGGGGAGATAAATACCGACAAAAAAGGCCGTTGGATGCGATTGCGAATGATCTGGAAACGACGGGTGTATGTGGATGTAATTGACATAAAGGCGAAGGAAAAGACGATGTACAAACAAAATCTCCGAGGGTTTTTACTGGACCAAAACGAGTCTGTAGCCGAGTAACAGATCAATAATAATTGCAATAATAATATATAGTTACATAGTTAATTTTAAACGGATTACTACATAATTTCAAATCCGTATTCAAATGCTGAAGCACGGCTAATTTTCGGTTATACGCGCACGCGTATAGCCATAACGATTGTGTCTGGAGGGAACGGTTGGTGGACCCGGGCCGCTTGGGGTTTTTATCACTTTGTATCGGCGCCTACTTGCGGTAATTTTATGAGAACCTAAATACATTGCCGAAGAGTACGACGGAAGCCCCGTGACCCCCGGTGGACATTAAATTCGCCTATTTCCTTCAGAGACCACGGGACATAACCGCCAACGGCGTGTAGACACAGGCGTGTGTAATATTTTACCTACAGTAAACGTACGTAAAGAAACGAGTGCGCGCGACATAATATTAATATGCACACGTATGCATACGAATGGAACAGTTTGACATTTTTTCTGTAGCGCCTTGTCGGGGTATCGAGTTGTGCGTTGAATCAATGTTTAACAAGTCGACGACGGCTCTGCGCGATAATATCATCATTATTACTATACGGCCCGTTACACCGGGTACGCGTGTAGAATTCCAAAATATCAATAAAAATGTTCTGGACAAATGCTGTTTTTTTCTTTCTTGTACAACAGTAATGACATATGTTATCGCATGTTTTTACTCGAAATTAAAACGCCATAGATAACGCGAGACGGTTTTACGTTTGGTGGAAAACAAAAAAAACAAGAACCGCGCACCGTGTACAATTGTACAATAGTTGTCGTGCGTCATCGCCGCGTACGCGTAACGATTTGCCCGAGCGCACTGCAGTACCGGAGGGCGGAAAAAAAAAAAAAAACAAGCCGGAAAAGCTCGTTACGCGAGTGCGCGATTCGCCCGGTTTCCGAACGCACTCAAAAAACAATAAACTACGCACGACAGCCGGTAAAATACGGGACGAAACCCACCACGACCGGTCCCTTTCGTTGACCTTCCGTCCCGTATAACCCCGTCGTTTGCTGCGTTGCCGTTCCGAGTCGAAGTCTTTTGGACTGCGAAAGGCCAGAAAATCGCCCGTACAACACGGCCGGCTATATCGTAGCTTTCCGCGTCCCGCGCCCGCGATCCGTACGACAACGGCCGATCGTCGTGTCGCCATGCGTAAAACGTTGTTTTGTAATTATTTTAAAAAATGTAATCTCCGCTGAAACCGCTGTGGCCGTCCGACGCAGAACGATAATTGATAACCCATCGTTCACGCATGCGCATAATATACACGGGCACGTGCGCGCTGTCACACGCACGCGCACACACGCCGGCCAACACGGTCGTAACGAGGTTTCCGTGTATATAAAAATAAAATAAACGTGTAAAACAATCGTATAGTTTTATTGTTATTGCATGATATACGTGTGCGAATCGTGTTCATATGCGTGTGCGGAGAATTCGCTGCGGAATGAATGAATTATTCGCATAAAAATCCATTGGCAATCGTTGCCGAGATTTGTACACGATTTTTCGTATTACGGCCGCGGTGACGGACGGTCTTTCGACGCGAGACGCATTAAAAATACATCACTTGATCGGGGTCGATAAAAAAAAAAAAAATCGTTTAAAATTTTTATTTTATATTTTAAACGTTTCGAACAATGTTTTTTTAACCCTGAAAAAAACTCGTTTAAAAGAAGTTTCGAAAATCGTAATTCGTAATTATCCGTGTTAAGATCAATACGTTTTTTTGTTTTTTCACGACGTCGATTTTATAATCGCGGCAACCTAACACTTATTATTGGTTTTAAATAATACTGCAGTTGGTGAATTCAAATTTGTTCTATTAAAAATCAGTTATTAGGTAGGTATACTCGTTACTTGTTGGTGATTTATATACTGATGTGTTTTTTATTTTAATAAACAGTACCTACTTACTTAAGTAAATGTGTTGTTTAATTTAAAAAAAAAAAAAAAAAACACTCAGGTTCCGAACACACGTATTCACACCGTGTCAGGTTGTACTTTTTAAAAGTAAAATAGAACCCAAAAACAATAAAGTAGAACTCGAAAAAAACGATAGAAAATTACAATTTTTGTTTAATAAGAGTTTAATATTTTATGAATCCGGTTTATAATAATGTAAACCGTTATTTTTAATTCCAAAAAATCAATGGTTATGCTTTTGATTTCAAACAGAAATTGAGGTTTCTCCTCTCGCCTGAATTTTCGCCAGTGAGCGCCATTGCAAAGGCCAAAGAATTACCGCTTGAGCGGAATAACCGTACCGATCTTTTATTGACAAAAATAATGACAATAACACAGCATTGCGAAAACAATACATTTCACGCCTCGATTATGATCTGAAATTTTTAAATTTTCCGTGTAAAACATTATCGAAAACGTTTTAAACAACAAATACGAACCGTACCGACAGTGACTAAATCGCAGAACACACGCATACCATTATCGGCGCTGATAAAACCCACAAAAATCAACTAAACACGCAAATGCTGCACGTGTTGTACCGATTGCTTTTCGATAGTTGATGTTTTACATGAATTATAAGAATAAGGTTTCTATGGAATGCATGTGGAACAAGGCGTCCTCAGGTCCGGACTCCCCTCACCATTCACCATTATTTTACCATTTGCATAAAAATTCTTTACATTTCAATCTGGTGTTTGATACGACGGGGGAAGCGATTGACGATCGCGTGTCAAGCCTCCCACAGCCACCACCCCCCCCCCCCCCCCCCCTCCTGCCCCCCTCCGCAATGAACAGTTTTTAAGCGCAGTGTACGTACGGATAACATGCGTTTCGCTCAGACTACTCGTACGTATGGCCGCTGCAGGTTTTCGATAAATATTAAACAAGAACCATCCTGCATAACGCCCGTATATTGTACGCACCACGCTAAATGAACGCCGGTTCTCGGTTAACGCGCAATTATTTCCCTCCTCACCGCCGCCGCCCCCCACACACACACCCGCCCGCCCGTTTGTATCTACGTTTCCGCCGGTTCGTTACGTTTGTAAAACATTGTCGTCCATAAATACATACGTTTCCGAAATGGACGCGCAAACGGAACAAAGACGTCGAAAGACGTACAAGAGACTCGCGGACGTACCCGCGCATTTAACCGTTGCGATTTTTTTTTTTTTTTTTCATCCGCGCACGCGCGTATTACATTACGAATTATAAGGACACGAGAAGCATATTTCATGGAAGGGTATGCGTTTCGATAAGACGCGCTGTCGTTAGATTTGCCGGCCAATAAATCCATGAACCGTCGACGTCGCCGCGTGGTTTGTGTACGACCGCCAACAAAACAAAGTCCAATCGATTGCACTGCATGTATGATGCGCGCACGTGTGATGTATTCGAATTTACATACGCGTGTACCTATACAATACGCCTCCATAACATTGTGTACGAGCGCGGTTTTGTGCCGCGAAACGTATAAATCCCTTCAAACCGAAATAACTTTATCACGAAACCATTATTTTTTTTTTTTTTTTTTTTTTTAGAAAACCAATCACAAATAAACACATTTGTAAACGAAACGTGTAGCCGCTCGTCGTGAGTACCGCGCAAAGGGGATTGCGGAGGCGGTATAGCCCCCGCGCGGACGAGCCCGGATTTACGTGTAGGCGAGTCGGACACGCGTGTGGGGCTAGGAAACGGCAGGTGGCTACCGTAGCTATTTCGTTTCTAGTGATACACGGTAGTGTCCCGTAATCGAGCGTATTAAAACGGTTTAAGTGTTGTAATCATTTTGGATTTTAATCACTCGCGCCACAACATTATAAACAGTCTCGTTCAGACAAGTTCGGATTATCAGTTATAAAAGATAATATTACAGGTTATGTTACGATACAGGCAGGACAGGTACGTGTATCATTTAGGTGACTCTCCAATGGAGCATCGACAAATTTAACACGCCAAGGGCTACGGTTGGGCTTAATCCGGCCTCGCCCGTGGGTTTTTGACGTGATCGTAATTTTAGCGGCCAAAAGTCTATTTACGCCTATTTACCAGTGCGCCACCACCTCGGCGCTTTCATCGAAATGCGCCAATTATTACTAACACGAATCAATAATACATAGGACACGCAACGAGCAGTCACTCCAAATATCACTGTCCGGGTTTGAATAAACTGCACGCGGAAAGTCGGCGTCAAAAATCCTACTAGTTCAGCGGTGCGTTTTTTTTTTTTTTTTTTACTTTTTGCGCGTGATTGTGTCTAATTAAATCATTTTTCCTACACATAAAATTGACACGTCCTGACTGACTGGATTGGTCACCGCCCGGCCCGAACTATTGGACGGAACGGGCGCTGAAATTCGACACACAAATAGCTCTGATGGCGTAAGCATCGGCTAAGAAAGAATTGTTGAAAATTCATCCCTTACGTAGGTAAAACACGGTTTTTTTTTTTCGGTACGAACATCTATTTGTTCGTTTATTTATTTTTGTTTATTCACGGGTTACCCGGGTGACGTGGATGACAATTTGGCTGTTACGGACAAGCAAACTATTATTGTTATTACTATTATTTACACTATTATCTAGCAACGTTTGCGGGTCAGCTAGTGTATCGTATTTGCGTGTTGACAATAACGACGGTAATGTATTGATGAAACAAAGTTTTCCCGAATTTCAGACGTATTACGTTATGTTTTGCGCGCATACCGATTCCCGGCGGAACCGCCTAGTAAAATATTGTACCAATCGTTTTTGGTACAGCGGTATGCGTGTGCGCGGTTTTTTTTTTTTTTTTTTCTGTATGTTAACCAAGTGCGGCTCTCGGGAAATCACGTTTTTGACGTTTTTTTTTTTTTTTTATTAAATGGCTCATTTACACACGAAAAGATTTCCCGGACCGCCGCTGCGTAACAACAATATCATCTCAATCCGTGATTATTTATTGCGCTATTCGTGCTGTTACAACAACAGGCATGTTCGAAAACGTTCGCGCGCGCCCGCCCGGGTCCGTTGAACCAGCGCCCCTCGCGGACGGCGGAGGCGTCGTCGCGTTCCCGCCGGTCCGTTTTGGGCGACGGCCCCGAGACAATGGACGCGCTTTGTGATGCGAGTATAATAATAATAATAATAATAATAATAATAATATGTACGCCCGTGCGCGCTTTCGGTGCTCGCCCGTCGCGGAATGCCTTATTGATGTCGGCGGGGTCACAGGTGAACGCCGGCACGCCACCTACGCTCTTGTCCTCTTATAACCTCGTATTATTGTTGTTGTGCGCGCACGTACCGCGAAGAGGATGTGACGTCATTTCGGATTTCATTCATAAAAACTCCGCGGAGAGAGACCGGCCGCGAACGACGGTAGGGCGGCAGAGGAGGAGGGGCGCGACGGCGAGGTGGCGAGGTGGGAGGGGAGAAATACGCATTACAATATTTTCCGGTCGTTTAATTAACCCGGCGGATTCCCCCGCCCCGCCACGAGAGGCGCGAGCGCGGCGCGCACATAATACCGTCGTAATAACGCGCGTCACGCCGCGTATACGGCGACGGGACGCGCGCGCGTTCTTGCGGTTTCCCGTCTCCCGGCCGCGGTTTCTTTCTATTTCGTTTTCTCTCCGTCCGCACGCGGCGCGTTACAATAACAACGACGCCGTCGTTATTGTCCGTCTCGCGCGCCCGGCACGTTATTACCGCCGTTGTCCATTGTTTAACGCCGTCGACGGGCTCGAGGGCCCGGCGACGACCGCGACGACAATGGGCCAATCGCTCACGCGGCCGCCCGCGCCTTTTTCGGTACCGCGCGGACCGTCGTGCAGTCGACACCTCCGCCCTACGGCGCGCGATACCGCAACCGCGGCCGATTCGAAAAAATCCTGTCGCCGGTATCGTTGCTGTTGTTACGGATGGCGGACCGGTCGCGGTCGTGTGCGGGAAACCGCCGTTTCCGGACCGGCGGCCCGTTCTCGACCAGCCGCTCGTCGAAAGGCCGCGATTACGGAAATCGTTTGAGCAAAACGTTTACCGGGCCGACGCGTCGCTGTCGGACGAATGGCAAACGGCGTAAACCATAACAGACGCCGTAGTTCACGGTCCGAAAGCCGCGCCGTGTCGTTCGAACGAATAAAACGCGTATTGTTTTTAGCGCATAGTCGTTTCCGAACGGCTAAAAAAAAATCAAAGCGTACAAAGCTGACGCGGTTAGACGCGTCACGCGTGGAGAATGCGGAGTGCGGCGAAAACCGAGGCCCCGGGAGTCCGATGGCCCGGGGGCCCTGGCCCTCCCCGGGCCCTTGAGCGGCGGGCGGCCTTGATCCGGGTTCGGGCGCGGCGGTGACGCGTATCAGTTCGTCCGAACGCGGAACGAACAATTGGTTTTTTAAAAGGAACTATCCCGGCACTGCGCGATAATCTGCTGCGGAAGTGCGCCGAGTATTGATATTGTACAGCCGTCGCTCCGCCCGTCTCGGTCGTTTCAACGCGAACGAAACGTAAAAATAAGGATAGTTTTTTTTTTTTGTTTCCATCTCGTTGGAACTCGTCACAACATACCTGTACACAGTGCACGTATGAAAGAGACCGCGTGTTCCGCGAAAAGGCGCCGAAAAACCGCGGCGGCCGGAGCGGTTTGTTTACGGATACTTTATACGCGCGCACGTTATGGCGTTTCGGGTACGGGCGGTTATTGATGAAAAGTCAACGTGACCGCTCGCCAAACCCCTGTCGTCGGGTCATAAATTACGTATACGTACGTATTATGTTATACGTCCGGCGTGTACGTATGGAAAACGAAATAACAACACTAAAAACGATCGAAACCGAATAGAGAAAAAGCGTTTATGCTACGGTAATACAACAACGATGAAAAGGCAATAATACGACACGCGACGGTTAAACGTAATCGTTCGGTCGCCCCGTCGGAGTCGATCGCACAAAAAGGTCGAAATGGGTTATTGCATCGGATTTTCCCGCCGCATCATTGTCCCCAAGACCTTTGTGGAATTATTATTACCCGGCGATACCCGATTGAGCACGGTCGTCATTGACCGATCGATTCGACGACCCGATTGAGGACGATAAAATAAATACATATTGCGTACGACGTTGTCAGATTTTTACTGACGCGTATGTTGCGTAGATCACTGATAGGTAATTCACATATCAGCCGACAAAGATTTCGCTACCCGTCTACGGGTACCCGCGGAAGTTGAAAATAACTGGGATACATAGGCAACCAGAATTTTATCTACAACGATCGCACTAAATTGACCGTTTTTGTATGTACCTGTACGCTGTAAATAATACTTGGTCACAGTTCAGTCTGTACTGTTGTCTCGCGCTCGCGTTTCTTCAAAAATACCACATGTATTTTGTAAATTTTACGATTTTTATGATTGAAATGCAAATTATTTTATCCGAGTGAGGGCATAGTTGGCAAATGTCGGAGCTTTCGAGTACAGGTTTATTGGGTCAAGAAAAAAAGGCGAATTGTTGAAATGGCTATGTAGAAAAAGGGATTGTACAACAACCTGTTTTATTTAATTTTTTTTTTTTATACATCTGGTATTTAGGGGAACAAATTTTTATAGTAATATATGCTAAACTGACCCAGCAAACGCAAATAATATGTGATTAAAAGCCAATAAAAGATTTGTACATTTATAAATGTATGTTTGTTCAAATGTATTTTGTTTTTTTAACAATAATGTTTTACGGTACAAATTGGCAACGTCGCGCCTACTTTCGTGCCCAATCGTGTTGTTTTTTTTCGATTTCTGTTGTTTAATTGCAACCGTGCTCAATCGGGTTCCAGCCTTATCACCCATATTAACGCACGACGATGATATTATGTAAAGGTGTACATAAAAGAAGTACACCCTATAATAAACGCATAGTATTAACACGTATCGGATATTCGGACCTATTCGTAATAGTCACCATTAAAATATCGTCGCAAAGGCCGTGGCGTGTCGCGGCCCGTCAAAATGAAATACGCAATACAGTGCGTAATATTATAACAATAATCGCATAGATACCGACGGTGTAGAATACAGGGTGATTCTTTTATCGATATAATCGATACACGCAGGAATGTAATTAGGAGGGTAGGGGACGCGCGTCATTTTTTAAGACTAATTGTTAACGACTTTTGTTCTGTTCGATATTTTTAAGATTTTATTTATTTATTTACTGTTTTTTTTTTTTTTTTTTTTTTTTTTTGGAAAAAAAATTTTTTTAAAATTTTTTTAAAAAAAAAAAAAAAAAAAAAAAAAAAATAAAAAAATAAAAGGCCTTATATAAGCGCAGTATTATGATTCTTAAAAACACGTGTGTAAACGGTTTGATATACACTAGAAAAAAAAAAAATGAGAAAATAATGCGAAAAATAAATAATAAATAATAATAATTTACACCAGAATATCTAGAAACTACACAAATAAAATACTAATGCACGTGATGCAATTATATTATTATTTGGCCGGTTTCCTTGTCGATGCGATTACCGTCTTACTGTGTTGAAGGCGAACGCTAATAGAAACAAAATATGAACGTGCAGATATTCCAGACTGTTAAAATTATTTTTGTTATTAAGTACGATATTGAAATAGTGCTAAGCACACAAAAAAACCAGAGTATCACTTATAAATGATATTGAAGTACCGGTTAAAATACACGAAAAGTAAAATAGCACTTAAACTCTTAAACGCTTATAATATAATAAGCTCATAATAATAGTTTCGTGATTCGCCGAAACAATGTTATACCTTACAAGAGTGTCTCTAAGATCGCTAAAAAAAGAAAAATGCAAATGCTTAAATTTATGAGCCCTGATTGTTACTATAGAATCTTGTTAGATAGAAAACTAAAAATATAATTTTTTTTTTTTTTTATGTTTTTAATTGAAGATACGCGTTTAATAAATTTCTTATCAAACAAAATATTGGTATGTTGGTATTACAAACGTTTATCGAAATGACGAATCGTTAATTTCTACAATTTTGTTTTAATTCAACTATCGTATACTATAATATACCACTATACTGAATGATATAAACCGATTCGTCAATTTTCCAATCGAAAGCAATTTTTGTAAACCGTAACAAATTATCATCAATTAACATTTTAAATAATTTACAAGTTATAATAACAAGTTCAAAAAAAAAAAAAAAAAAATGCATAAAGTGCCGGATATTTTGAATAATTTTGGAATAAAATTGTTTGTTTTTAACAATAAAGTTAATACAAATATAAGTATCTATAGAAGAATATATATATATATATATATTTTTAAAAAAAAATAAAAAATAAACAAATATTAACGTCATCCCGAAAGTTTACACTCGATTCGGCAAGGTCTGAAAATATCGCGGTTCAAAGTACACTGTATACGCCGAAATGTAAAGTGCAGTGTTGTTCGAAATCCCAATGTGTAGTACAAAACAACGTGTTTTTATGAAAAAGCGATAGAGAAACAGCGCCGCGGGGCGTTGAAACAACGTCGAATGTGACGTCTCCGGACGCGTACTCGTACAGTAGAAAAGGGGACCGAAAACGGATTGCATTTTGTTTCCATCAAATACGTAGCGGTGTGACGATACATAAAAGAGACCGTATGCACGAATCGCGCATAATAAAACGACGTGTACAGCGTTTTATATCCGACGGGGAGAAAATCCTATACAATATTAATAATATATATATATATATATATGTATGTATGTACAGGGCGATTCCATAATCACGATCCATCGATTTTCTCGGGGGGGGGGGGGGAGGGGGTCAAGTATAAATGTGGTT